>JAFIDM010105342.1:0-27694 GCA_023159025.1 Thereuonema tuberculata | reverse complement strand
TCACAAGATATCTATAATAACAATAATAAAAATAATAATAACTGTCTCAGCATTCTGGAAGTTATACTATTCCAGTTGGATATTTTCCTTCTCTTGTTGCTCATTTGTTTCTTTATCTGTATGCGCATCATGCTGAAACGGCTGTGAGGATTGCCGCAAAATTTACTACGTCGCTTATTTTTTTTAAAAAAAAAGAAATATTAAAACGTAAGCACGTTTATTTTTACCCCAAAAATTGACCCCCAAAATCTCTTGAATGGCTGGACTATTACTGTAATGGATTGATGACCATAAATTTATATCAAGTTGACCATAACTTTATAACTTTAACAGAATTAAGTTTGCATCCTTTGCTAATCGTCAGAATTGGTCCTAGTGGTGCAAGTTTAACCCCCAGTACGCGATGGATAACTTAGATTGTAAATCAGTAATAATAATAACAATAATAATGTTAAATAATCATAAAGATTTCATTCAAAACTTAGCAATTCCTTTACTTTACAATGTTTATGCTTTATTGTTCCCATACATTTCTAAATATCTAAATTCAATACCAAAAATCAATTGATAGATCTAAGTAAGGGATTAATGTTCCCCGTTTCATTGTTGTCCACTTCTGGTATCAGATAGATAATATTTATTCTACCAGAATAACAGGGATAAAGATTTCTTAATGCAATAAAAGAATTTCACAATAAAATGATAAATGAATAAAAAAAATGGAAGAGTTGTTGAATTTCAATGTTTCTTAGTAATTTCTCAGTAGAAAATCAAAAGCTAGAAAGTGTTTTTTAACCTACATTCGAATAAAATCCCAAAAACCTGACAATGGATTTTAAAATTTCAAAATAAACATCTCTTCGACGATTGAACAAAAGAAAATAAACGGAGTGAAGACTTCTTTGTTGATTTCTACCACTTTTGGAGGGGAGGGGGGCTAGATCCCCGCTGCCATCTGCTGCTCATGATCTGTTTACAAAGGATCCCCCTCACTCCTACAACCAATTACACCCCGGGGCCCTTTTTTTTTTCTTTCTTTCTTAATTAAATGTGCTGTGTCTGCACAAGTTCTGTATTTTGATGCAAACGACTTCCTGCTTTCAAATAATGAAAAAGCAAAGGAAAAAACATAAATAACCAGAGAAAAAGAGAGCATTTAGTTGCCTTTGTGTCAGATGGAATTCGGTTATTAAAAATCTTCGCTTAAAAAAAAAAAATGCAAAATAGGTCACACTTATTTACCGAATTCACTTCACATTTAAGTGACCTTTGCCTCATTTATTTTTACATACTTTAAGAAAAAACAACAAACAAAAAACTTTAAATAAAAAGCTGAAAATTACTAAGCCTAAATCTGATAGTAAAAACAAGAAAAAATAATGCTTGATTCTTTTCATTGAATTAAAACAATGCAATGTATTGATTTAACTTTCTACAATGTTATTTTGGCAAAACTTCTGTCTTAAACTTAATCGGGAAAGATTTAATCTAGAAAATTCCAGACGGTTTTAAGTTACGAAATTAATAGTTATGATTGACCGCAGTTGCGTAATTAAATATTCACTTGCCCTTATAAAATAGTTATCGATGTTGATTGGTTATTAGGAGAGAAATAGAGTAATTTTGTTAAGTATTAGTTTTTGTGTGTTTGCTTTTTTCGAGAACGATAAATAAAGTGAACTTACTCTTCATCTACCATGCTCACATTGGTTCTGGAGTTATACCACAAATTGTAGAGTTGACGGGATTGAAAGCTATCCCCTAGAATTGTCCACGATAAATCTTCCGAGTGACTCCTTCGTTTGTCCAGCAATCCACTCGGCGAGTCATCCATGCTCTTACAGCGACACACGAACGAAGAAGAGCGTGGTGGGAGCACGAGCAGCTCCCGTAAGACGGACGAGTTCACTTTGGTTGGGGGGAGGGGACAGGACGGTCGTGGGTCGACCCTCACCTGTTGCATAGGGATCATGAATGGCAGGGGGAGCAAGGGGTTTCATAAAACTCCACTTTTAAATTGGATCCCTCAAAAAAACAATTCGCTAGTGTAACGGGATAAGAGGAAAATTCCCTTGCGTCACCAAACTTTGGAAGCACCGGAAGTAGTGAGGACTTCCGCTCAACTATTTTTTTATGTATAAACAGTTGTGAAAGGTGTCATATATCATTCAGAATGATAAACGGTAATTGAGCACAGCGACTGACTTAAAAGAAATTGAAATAAAAAAGAAATCAATTGAAATGCTAAACGGAATCATTGTTGTCTGATCATCGCGTATTAACTGATAAAAGACAGTTAATATAAAGTTATATAAAAATACTATTCAATGCTGCCAAGAAAGTTAAGAAAACAATTATTATTCTTGCAAGTAAAGGTCTTTTAGGAGTTGGCGAGCGAAGATAAGAGACACGGAAGAATTCCTTACTGAAATCCCACTAGAATTCAATGTAAATTATTTAATTTAGATACTAAGTTATTTAAAACAACAAAACAAGGTTGTAATAATAATTTTCAATGAAATGAAAAATTAATTTTTTTTTTCTGCCCATAACTTCTGTCCGAAACCTCGCATTTGTAACGAAAAAAAACCAAAACCACACATTTTATTTATTCCTCAAAAAAAAAAAACCCAAATTACATTTAGTAAACTAAAAAGTAAAAACTAAAACTGAAAATTAATGAAAGTTTGAATTCTAAAGAATATGCGCAATACATTATTGAAATCCATTGGTAACACTCGGAGCTATTGAGTTGATCATACAACAATACTCCTGTTGCCTGGCAGCGCGCGAGCGAAATTCAAATGTTGCGCACTTACGCACATAAGCTGTTTGTTTTTTGTTTTTGTTTTTTTTTAGGCTTCTGATACAAGTATCAGAAGTCTTATAATCCCGGTTTGTCTGTCCATCTGTATCATTAGCACAACAATCACAATAATCGCAACAATTGCGCCTTTTGCATTCGCAGCAATCACATTTATAATAATAAGGAAATTATAGCAACAATTCAACACAAATTCAACAAAATGAAGTTCTGGAATAAATTCTTATACGTATCAGAAGCCCTTGCGAAACATTATAATTAGTTTGGTTTACTAATCGGTAACCCTACTTGTTTAATAATAATATAGATTGTAGCAATGTTTAAATTATAAAACTAACATAAGTATGTTTACATTGAAGTGATAAAGAAAGAAATATGGAGATAAATATATTCATCCATTTTAAGCTCTGTAGACGTTGATGAGCGAATCAATTATATACTTTTTCTTTTTAATTCCCTTAAAAAAATCAAAACAACAGCAGATAAAATAGTTCTAATGGGTTGAATGTTTATTTTTCCTTCATTCTGTTTGGATGTGTTTTACTTCTGTTATCTTTGAGGATTAGCTCCTTAAAAGTTGAACTTCAATCAGAACAAATGAACATTCAAAGAAAAAGATTTGATTCAAGTCACATCGCTGAAGAAAAAAATCAGTAAAAAATGCTGTCCATATTAAGAAACGTAGTCAGTCTGACTTATTGGTTTCAAAAACAATTTGAAGCTTAGATCATTACTCCGTAAAACAAAATAAGAACTCAGGAAGAAGAATCCCCCGCTTCCCCTTGAACTGCCCTCATTTCTTAGAAGCGCTTTTTGTTTATTGTTTTAATTTATTCCTTGGGTTCCTTTAAAGAATCGTTAAAAGTTTTAAAAACTTTAAATTCTTCATCAATTAAAAACAAAAAAATGAAGAGCATTTGCTAAAAACATATATATAAAATAAGTTCCTTGGTTTGGATTATAACGTATTCTATACCAGAGTAAACTCAAATGAAGTTTCTTAAAACAATACATTCACTAAAAGAACATATTTTCATATGAGAGAAGAAATAAAGAAACAAATGCCCAACGGAAATAGACAAAGAAATATGGGCATTTTTCGTTGCATTTTTGGGATTTGTGTCTGGGTTTTGCATTGTCTGTTTGCCAATCGCATGTACGTGTGGTTTCCATGGCAACAACGAATCACAGTTAATTGTAACAATCGAACGCGATGGAGGGTCCATTTGCAACACAGTAGAAAATGTTAAAACACATTGTTTATTTTGACCTTTTTGTTTTTATTTATTCTTTTAAAACGACATTTAAATTGAAAAAGTTCAATATTTTATTTCATTTTAAAAGTAATCTTTTAAAGTAAAAAATAAAATAAAATAAAACCGCTTCTGTTCTGGATTCCATTGTATCTGGGGACTTTTTTCTGGAATTACTTTAGCTTCTAGGAATCTCGTATTTTTAGAGGTTCTGGAAGTGGGGGTAGAATTGCTCACTTCCCCCTCGATGTGGCTTCAGGCAAAAACCCATTTCTTTGAACTGAAGTCATGTCATCTTAAATTACATCATTATAGTCTTCAATATTTCTATTATTTTCCCCCTTTACAGAGTTGCGGTATTTTATTTATTTTGTTTTGGGTCTCTCGTTTTCTTCTTGTTTCAATAACATAGATTTAATAAAATCTCGAAAAACAAATTTAAATTTCAAAACGTGGGTCCTTAAATAACCAGAAACAAAAATAAAAACGATAAGCGAAGGTTTAAAAATGGAGAAAAAGTTCTAATTTAAATATCTAGTTATAAAAGTTATTTACAATTCTAAGATTAAACGAAAATAAATAATCAGTTAATTAATTTTATTTTTGGTGAAGTTTTTGTAAAAGGTCATACACACAATAATTAAAAAACATACAAACACATTAAAATCACGACCAGGTTTCGATCGGACATGCCGATCTTTTCAAGTCACTTCCAGAACTTCCAGGTTTTTTTTTAAATAATTGTGTGTATGGCCTTTTTTAAAAAAATAATTGTATTTTTTAATATTATTATTATTATTGTTGTTAAAATGTTATGTATCGGACTAATTAATTAATTTCAAATCTTAATTTTTAATAAAATAATGAATGAATGACTCGAGGGGTTTTTGTCATTGTGATTTAATTCTCTTAGCACTAATCCCAACCGAACACTTTTCTTTATGATGTTCCTACCCTATTTCTTAATCGAGTCCAATCTTTTAATCCAATATATATTTTTGAGACCAATTGAATGTTATATGCAGTTATGGAACTGTCCATTTCATGAATGGGCGAATTTCTACCCAATCCGTGAACTAGCTTCTACTCTTGGTCATTTCATGAACTGCACAAATATTGCATCATCTCTTGTCCATGTCGTGACCTAGACATTTGAAGTCATAGCTTTATAATTAGTATTAACTATTAAAATCATTCCAACTTGAATGGATGGACATTACGTAATCATAATATTAAGTAACTATATTAATCATAATATTAAGTAACTATATTAATAATTTATCAGTAATAAACAAATAAACATAACATTGTCCATAGATTAGAGCTTGAAATAAGATAACATTAACGAAGACTTCTGATAATTTACGTATAAATTATACAACCTCACTACACCATGACATTCAAATACACGGTAATACAGCCTTAACAATCTAAGTCCTACCAATTCACGAAGTGGACGAGAGTTTTACCTCGTGAAATAAACAACCGAAGAAGTCTGGGCGGAATGGCAGCAGAAATGGCAGGACATTTGCCTAATTCTTGACTGCTTTCCCAATTGGAATGTAACCTGTACAAAAAGAAGATGAACTCCCATAGGATCAGTGTAGAACAGGCGATTGTGATTCCTTAATGTCTGGAGGTTGTACAGTGAAGTCCACCATTTCCTTGGGGTCAGCGATATTGTTGTTCCGTACATTGATAAAAAAAAAATCTAATAATTGTTAATTTAAATTATATTCTTTTTTATTACTGCCTTTTTTCAGAAATATTACACTATGTCTATATTTTCTTTGAAAGTTTTGTTCAAAGCATTTCAGTTCTTAACCAAATTTAAAAGCGTTTTAACATCATTAATAATGGGTGAGACCAAGTTGTATACAAAATGACATCCTAGTACAGCTGTTTCACGCTAATATGGCGATCATCAGCTAGGAGCAGTGCTAGGAGTGCTAGGAGTACACAATTTCGAAACATTGTTATTTTGAATAGCTGTTAATTTAGAAACCAGAGCATTCAGTTTTCTGGCAGCTTCTTAAATTGTAAACGTAATATATGTTGTGTTTTTTGTCTCAAATATGGTTGATTTCAAACACTTCTCTGCCCCCAGTGGATACTAAAATACTAAAGGAACGTGGAGTTATTCAATCGGACAAATAATTACCAGGAAAAAAACAAAGACATTGAGCCAAGGTTTCTCAAGGTGAGATGGTGGGAGAAGTTTAGGTGTGGACAGGGTTTACGTGTGATGAATGGCGACACCGTGCATCGAATGGTAATCAAGGAAACAACGGCGCTTCGATTTTGTTTATTTAAAGATAAACAAAATGGTAGCGCCGTTGTTTTTCCTTGATTACCATGTTTTGAAAAATAAAGCATGTTTTTTAGTTTAAGCATTTTTCTAGAAATAAGATTAAAAATGTATTCTCCGAAGTAAAGTATTTTTTTCCTGACTATATTCTTATGAACCTACATATTTGAATTCTTATCTTCAGCAAATATTTGATCTTTTTTTTGTTTGTTTTTCTTTCTTTTTTTTTTTTTTTTTTTTAAGTAAATTAAATTCCTGCATTTTTTAAAAACTTATTATCCTAGAAAAAGTTGTGTGATCTCCAAGAAAGTAAGGAAGAAAGAGAAAACTCAGTGTAGAAATATTAATTACATAACTAAAGTCTTGTTATAAAATAAAATATTTAGAAAAGAGTTTCTGAAATATGATAAAATCTTAAGGGGAGACTCTTTAGTTGGCTTCCCAGTGTACACGAAACCATTGCGACCCTGTAGTGCTTTATTTTCAGCCATTTCCTGTAAGAGAGGAAATGGCCGCAGACCGGATCTCCATTTTTTTTTTTCCAAATCTACAAGTTTTAAGGGTTTCATTAAGGTCGACTTGTACTTTGGGCCGTTGACGGACGGCTCCTCTCGTAAGGTTGCCAAAAAAATCGTATTTATTCAGATACTATTGGATTGCTGACAGGAAATTAATCATTAGAATCAAGTCTTAAGCAATCAAC
This sequence comes from Thereuonema tuberculata, assembly GCA_023159025.1. Lineage (NCBI taxonomy): Eukaryota > Metazoa > Arthropoda > Chilopoda > Scutigeromorpha > Scutigeridae > Thereuonema > Thereuonema tuberculata. The sequence goes on along the minus strand of JAFIDM010105342.1, from coordinate 20,606 downwards.
AACAAAATTTTCTTGTTAGTTTCCGTAAGTGGGTTCAAGAGTGCTCTAGGCATGGACGAAAAGGGCCCAGTGGTATTTAAGTCAAATAATTAAAATAATAATAATCATAATAATAAACAAGTCGTTGAATAACATTTAATATATCAGTAGTTTAGAAATGTATTAACTACAATTCTTTCACTTAACCATAATTTCTGTTTTATAAAAACGATCATTAATTCATGGATAGCCGTGCTGGCGTGGTCGTGCGGTCTCGGCGGCGGCCAGCCGTGGCGTCCAATGCGCCAGTTCCTGGGTTCGAATCCCGGCAGTGGCATGGGTGTTTCACTTTCCTTTCTTCTGTGTTGTCCGTTTCTTCCCTTGGGGTTGGCGCCCCCTTGCGGTATCTAGCCTAAACTCCTCTGGTAGGAGAGCGTCCATACCCAGTATTGGGTGTTACGGGCGATTAAATAATAATAATAAATTCATGGATAATCCTAAATGGCTGTAAATGTTAGTCATTGCATTGGGGAATATAATGGTCCTGACCATTCAATCCAAAAAAAGAATTAATATATAAATAAAACAAAGATAGGAACGTTGTATTCTGTTACCGATGGTTTTGCCTTTCTCCCCCCCCCCCCACCAAAAAAAAGTCCAACATTTTTAGGTTTTTCTATTTTTAGAAAATAAATAAACCTAATATTTATTTAGTCGAGTAGGTTGGGGGAGGCATTATAATCCTTACTAACTTTCCCCTCGAAATGTCAACGTCCGGGAGTTAATTTTGTTCATCAGTAAACAACTTCTAACTGCTTTTATCAAAGATTTACTTGACCAAAAATGAATGAAACAAGAGACTTGAAATACTTTGCTATTTTGTTTAATTTATCTTATCCTTTGTAAAGATTTTTTTTTTAATAGTCATTTAAAAACCAACAGGTTTCTTCAAAGTTGTGTGATGCTTTCTATCAAAGCCTGTCGGAAGTGGTCCTCTCCAGGCGATTTATTTACACCCTTCTTCGAGAAATGGATTTACACCATTCAAACTTCTATTTGATGGTAATACGGATATAAGCCATTCAAATTTATATTTTCCAATGCTCTCTTAAACATCGTTGTACATCTCAGAAATAAAAACAAAAAACTACTGTATCATATATTTGAAAAATTTTAGACTTATTTTATATAAACTTTATGTAAATCCATAACAAAAGTACCTTTAAAATTTAATGATAAACTTAAATTTCAAAAAGCAGGATCATATTATCTATTTTATTTTACAAGAACTATAAATATTGGAATTTAACCTAAATACTGTTGACTGACATTGGTTAGAATTCATTGGGATTCAATTACCGAAAACAACCTTCAACATTCGATTCGGGGTTCATGTTCAACTAATAATAGAATAAACCATCGAGATCAGTTTAAAGATGTAATAGTAATCCTTTGATATACGTGTTTTATTACAATTAAAAAATTGTGTTAAGTTATGTATATCCTCAATATCAAATTCGTGATTATCGCTGAGATAATTTAAATAGAAATGAAATAAAGTAAATTATTTTTTTTAACTGATATTTCTCATTTCTCTTTTTAATATAATATTGTAAGTCACTGTGAGAACTTTTGAAAATTCCGAATTTAAGGTTCAACAATGATGAATTAGAACAATAACGAACAGTGATGGAAACATTTCGAAAGAATGCAAGGGTTTGTTTTTTTGGTTTTTTTTGCTTAGATGATCATTTTTTTTTTTTTTTTAATAAGTGTATTTATATTTCCAGGATTCTTAGGTCGTAACATAAATCCGAACCGTGGTAACAACTGTTTTATTCCTTTTTAGCTTTCTTAAAAAGGAATAAATATAGAGAAAAAAAATCACAACCGGACAACAAATATGCCTTCACACATTGAGCCAACATCAACGGGAATTCTGAACAGCTGTTTCATCCTTATTAGGAATCATCAGCAGAATTTACCCTTGTTTTTCATTTTCTATAAATGAATATTTCAATGATTTTCAGTGAAATTCTTTTAAATTTAAGGATAAGAAAAAGATGAATTTTATTCATATTTTCTTTGTAGTGAACATTCCCGAACAAGTGAAAACATTTCTTTATTAAAACGGAAATGGACTTTCATTTTGCTACAGCCAATTTATTATTATTAAAAAAACTTAATACAACATAACTTAATAAAAATTGCTATTTTAATAAAAACACAACATTAAAATATAGCAAGAGCTTTAATCTTTACAATTATATCATCTCTTCCAAACTGATTGTTTGAGATAAAAATTATTTTATGATTAAAAAAAAAAAAAAATTCTCTGATAAAGTCTTTTCGAATGCAAATTTGGAATGTTGGTTGGAATTTAATTATGTAATAGTTTAGCGGATGTTTCATTAAAATTTCAACTTAATTGAATCTCTTGTTAGCTACAGACAAATTAGATTAGCCTTCGTGTGAATTGGAGAAAAACCTTTGATAGAAACTGCTGAGAAATGTTGACTAGACATAAAAATAAGAGTAGCAGATTACAGTGAAACAACGCGAGGTCAGAAATACAATAACAGTCAGATTTATCACTTACAGCCTTGGCCTGCCGTAGTTTAAAGATGTGTCTATTTTGATCGACAAATAAACGTCTTAAAAGTTCGACGCAGTTGTGAATTGGTCCATTTATTTATTAACTTAGAACGTAATTCGGTTTATTAATAATTGCCAATTAAAAATGCAGATAAGTTGTCGAAGTGCTTAAGTTATCAAATTCCTATCCATTACATTATTTTTTTTTTTTAATATATAAAGTGAAATGTGTTTTTAAAGAGTAATGATTGTAACTTTGTTTACTGTTAATTGTTGTAATTTGTGTCTGTTTTTGTTATTGCTGATATTTTAGTTGTGCTCGCTTTTTTTAATTTTGTTTTTTATTGAGGTTTTAATGAAATGCAGAAGATAATAATCTAACATCACAATACAGTAATTCTTCGTTATCCGCGGATCGGATTCGCTTAACCGCTTCTACAAACGTGTAACTCATCTCGCCATGCGCAGTAGCGAAAAAAATTCTGAGAGGCCTGTTGCGCAGCGTCGTACTGATAATACTGCACGTGCTCTCAGTGTTTGACGCTGTTTTTGTGATTGATTTATTAAATTTTAACTTTTATGCATGAGTTTTTGTTAAAATACTTATATAATTTTATCATTACATTTTGGTGTTAAAGTGTGTATTCACATTACGTTAAGCGTGTATTCACATATGTTACACTTATTTTATGCCTGAGATTTTTTTTTTAGTACAATCGTAAAATACAGTTACAGAATATATACCTCCGTATTGTAGTATCGGGAGCGTTTCTTACAAGAACGGTACACGAAATGATGGGCTTATGGTAACGGAAGTGTTTAGTGAAGAAAGACCTGGGGAAATATGACCTTTTTTTTTTTCCGTAGGATCGTTAATTCAGTAACCACTGCTTCCGTTATCGCGGGTTTTCGGGAACGTAACCTCCGCTGAACATTGACAGTAAAAGGAAGGAAGGAGTGGCTTTAATCTGATCGTAGATGTAATTCATTATTTAAAAAAAAAAAAAAAATAAATAAATAAAAAAAAAAATGAAGTTTTAAAAAAAAAATACCCCATACTGTAATGTTCAACTTTCGTAATTTTTTTCTTTAAAATATTGTAACAGAAAACAACTTTATAGTTTGCGAACTAACTATCCAATGCTCTTACCATACGAGCATTGAAAACCTTGTTATAAAAATTACATATAAGAAAAACACTCCTATATAAATTACGTTGAAATATGACTTTCTGGTGTGATTTGAACAAAATCCTTGTAATATCCAACATGTACCTCTGAAATATATGGCTTTCTATGATTTGCACTTTTTTTGATCAGAAACTGACGGACGGACATAGATATTTCAACTTAAAATTTTGAAACTTTTTTTTTTGTTCGGCCCTTTTTTTCTCTCAGACTCATATAAAGGATGTTACAAAGTTAAAAGTAGCTACAATACACAGAATAAAAAATTAAAAAAAAAACCTGTTAATACTCCCCTTCCTTCTTATTTAATATAATACGAAGAATAAAATTACTAGATTCTTAAATCAATTATTAAGCTAACTGTGGAACATAGAATGTGTACTATTTTTTTACTTAAAAGAAATTGATTAATAATTAAAAAAAAAAAAAGGTTTAAATAAAAAAAAAAAAAAAACTCCTCTACAATGCCTTGAAGAACACTTCATATTGGAACATAAAAGATACAAAATGTTACAATTTTTATTTAAAGAAATCAAATTTAGAAAAAAAAATATTCATTGATAATCTTTTATAAATATTATCAGCTTAATATTAATTGGCTCTTTTATAGCAACTTTGTTTAACCACAGAATACATTAAAAAAAATGCCTCCTCTTTCTTTAGTGGTGATTATTTTCTTCACGAGGGGATTCTCGAAAGAAATTCACTAAAAACAGTAAAGAACCAACTGGGAAAATTTAACTTATGTTTTAAGATTTGTCTAAAATTAGAAAACCGCTGTTTTCTTATTTCTGTCAACAGAATTCCGTTGCTCTCATAAAAGCCAATTAGGGCTTCAACTGTTCGGTTTCAAATTTATTTTGAAATGTTTATTTTTTCAACATTTGATGAATGATTATATTTCCACGCCCTCATCTTTCTTTCCGGTTGGTAAAATAAATAAATAAATAAATAAATAAACAATATTATACTAGAATGTTCGTTAACTTTGAAAACGTAATTAAAAAAAAAATAAAATATCTTTAAGTTAAGAATAAATTATATTATACTTTTATAAATATTATACGTAATTTTAGAAGTTCTTATATCCAATTATATTTATAGGAGTTTACTTTTCTCGTACATTCAACATGAATTTAAAAAATAATTTCCCTACTTGTTTTTCATAACAATTTTATTAATCTTACTAATAATTAATTCTAAATTTTAATCAAAACAAATTGTTTTTCGTGTTCATGTTAACTTTAACATATCAAAATTTTAAATTAATGTTGTGACCTAATATGAAAAAGGTTAAGTAATTGACTGTAGATAGAACATGGCGGCTATCGAACTCCATTAATACGAAGTAATTTCACAAAAATCTAAGAAAAACGAGAAGATTAAGAAAATGATTATCTGAAATTTTACAATCTTTTTAAGGTTTTAATTTCGTTCTTTCAATTTGCCAAAAAAAGTTTTAAATGACTTTTCTTTGCTTTTGCAAATCATAATGATAATAATTTAAATCGAAGTTCTTAACTCTCGAACATTGTACTCTCAATTTTCAATAATTAAAAAAATTATTATGAGGATTTGGTAAGGGTTGTTCATTGGAAAATTGTTCCTATTAAAATTAAGCTTCAAATTTCGAAAGAATTTTTTTTTTTTTTTTTTTTTTAAACAAGATAAATTTTGAAATAAATGTTATTGCAGCTGATAAGATGTCTCAGAAATGTCTGAATTTGGAAATAAAGCAAACAAACAATTCTTATCGTCACGTGACTCACATTTTAGCTTTGAAATAATGGAAATTCGAATATCCTTTTAGTTCCCGTTGTTCCTAATAATTTAAACTAATTCAAGACTCGCAAATGCAAATCGTTTCTTGAAAACATCCTTTGATAAAAATCTGCTGTTCATAACTACGTTAAATTGTATTATAATTCATCGCAGTTATCTGTAGACCAGTGTTTCTCAATCTGTTTTGCTTCAAGGCACACATGTATTTGTAAAAATCCGGCGCCACATCGAATGTTGTTTACACTGCACCACTAACTTTTCAGTTGCTTTACTACGTATAACAGAATCCTAGGAGATACACTAGCAAAATCTGCACGTGAACAACAGCCCATATTTCTCACTGAATTATAAAAATCATGTCATTATCGACTCATTAATTTTAACCATTCCATTTCGTATTTCTTACAATTTACTTGTTGCTCTTTTGTTAATAAATAATGTTGCTAAAAATATTTAATACCTGTTTTATATTTCCTCTTATTTTCAAGTTTCAAAAAAAATACTTTGAATTTTTTTTTTCCTCGCGGCACACGCTTTGAGAATCGCTGCTGTAGGCCATTGATGAAAACTTCAATGTAACAACGAATTTAACATTATCACTTTTTATGGTTATAGTAATAAGCCTAACCGTAATATAAGAAAGAAGAAACCATACGTGAATGCCATTGTTAACTATCTAACAAGGGTCTACAGAAATCTGAAGGGAACTTTAAATATTTACTAAACTGCATTTGAAAGAAATTTTCAATGTATTAATATTAAAGAAAATTTAATCCACAAGTAGGAAATTTATTCCAAAAATCTTGTACACATCTTACTTACCCTTTGGACCACGATCTGCCCTGTTACATAAAATCAAGTTTACAAAAAAGAAAATTGACTAAAACTTATTGAATTTAGACGCTATAGACACTACATGTGTGACTATTTTAGGATGCAAAAGAGATATTTACTTTTTTTTTTCTATTACATTGAAAAACCAGGAACACAAAGAAAAAGATATCAATGGTGGATCCATGACGAAATACCTCCATTGGCCGCCTTGTAATCCAGACACAATTGTCCAGGGAATTAGAGGTGGTCAAATGAACAATGAAGGAGTTTTAGTAGGATTAGAGAAACAAAAGAAATTATTCTAGGAGATAATCCATCGCAAATCTTTCTATTTTATTGAACAAGGAATTTTTTTTTTAGCTAACATTACTCAAATCAGTGAAATAAATTCATTTTTAAAAATTTTGTCTAATAAAAAATAACATTGCTTCTATTTTGATTCCAATGATTCATTATTTTGGAATTGTTTAGTAAATAGTTACAAAAGAGATTATATGTTAACCTTTTCAAAGTTAATTCAGTGAATCATAAAAAAATGAACTTCCGCCCATTTTTATTGTAGTCTGCCGACCACAAATCTTCTTCAAAAGAGTTATATTGGAAGAAGACGCTACGTGTAGCAAATTGTTTATATTTAGATAGCTTTTCTTTTGTCAGTACAGATGTTTGATTAATAGCTTGTATTTTAGAATCCGAAGATTTTTAAAGATACATTCCTTTAACTTCATGACAAGCAAAATGTTGAGATAAAATCTTTTGAGAATTAGATTCCATTAAGTGATAGAGAAAAAAGACGAGATGATATCACGACAACAATCTCCTTATTAAAAGAAATAAATAAATGAATGGTTTTCTTTTAGCAAAATTAAAAGAAATATACTACTTGTGATAGCGGTGATTTATTAAGGGGGAAAGGAAGAAGATGAGAATTAAGATACATGTTGACAACATAACATAGGTCATGGATGAGAAAGTAGAAGGCAGGGAATTTATATAACGTATGGGAAATTAAGTAGCAAAACAAAATAAAAAGAGAGACACTAATCACTTTTACAGAGTTTAGATTTCATAAAAGTATCGTATCGCGCCCCATGTCTTCTGAGCAGATCAAACTTCGTCGGCAAACTAAGGGAGACATGATGGAGCCGCTGAGCCATGAATAAAATTATCGTAGCTTTATGGACTATTTGCATTTTACCAAACGAAAAAAAAAAAGACCATATTTCCAAGAGAACAAAATTTCCCAGTTTTTCCTTTTGTTTTGCGAAGGATTTTTGACATGAGAAGATAATGCAGTAATTTTTTTAAATGGTCTGCTTCAGGTGGATGCCTTAGAGACGGCGACCACAAGACTTGCAATGGGTTATTTTAACTTTTAATACCAGTTATAACTTACAAAAAATGAACTGACAGCAGACGATGACATTGTGATTACTTACGTTTGATATCACATATTTTTTTTTTTAAATTTGAGTAGAAATTAGCTTTTCTTTCAATTTCAAAGTACAAACTACGGGTTTTTTTCTATTCCATAATGCAAAAAATTAAATCTCTCTCGATTCAAACTCCAGAATTTTCGTTGAATAAATTTATTTCAAAATCATCGAAAGAAACGTTTAGAAAATAGTTTAGGAAAAACAAAAAAAGTTACTGGAACATAACAAGATTTCAAGCAAATGTATAGAAACCTATTTTTTTTTTCATATAAATTACTATAAATCTAGAAAAAAAACAACGACTTAATTGTTTTCGAAGTAAGTTATTACGAGAAAGTGTCTCCAAGTGCATTTTTATTCAGACACGTTCTTGTGCTCAAAGAATAAATTTTATGATTCTTAATTGTTGACATTTGGAATTGTTTTGAGTCGTTCACGAGCCTTTAGTTAAGGAACAAAAATTCAAACCCAAAACAATAGATGGAACAGTCGAAGTCAAAGTCTTATTGGAAAGGTCACTGATGAGAACGCCTGCCAATTTCATAGAACAAAAATAAAAGGAATACTGTATTTTTTGATAGATTTTAGTATTCTGTAAAATCTCCCCAGGTATTTTGATCTTCTTTATGTACAGTGTGCATTTGTTGTCAGTGGGCATTAATTAGGACTTAAGATTATGTTGTTTTGTAAGAAAGGTTTGATTAAATTTTCGAATCTAATCAGCATTGATTGATTGTCAGTTCATTAGAAACTTGTTTAAGGGATTTTGGGATACCGGGTTCGGTTCTCATGTGGGTTTCGTGATGGTGGACGATCCGCGCTGGGCAGGTTTTCTCGGGGTTCTCCCGTTTCCCCTGCACTTCTCCCACCATACTTTCTCAGTCTTTCCCTCCATCTGTCCTTATTTTCGTGGGATAGTACAATAGACCTCCGGTCGCAGTGCTTGGCTTCTCTGCCACCCACATTCACTACATAACATAACATAACATAATATAACATAAGGAAATTGGGATATGGTTTTCGTTCGCTCAGATAACTAAAAGAAAAGAAGAAATGTTCTGAAGTTCATGTCCTTAAGAAACATCTTTTGTAACCTATTCCAACATAGAGTTAGTTCAGAATATCGCCAAGTAAAACTGACGGTTTCAAAGAATCATTGTATTTCGAATGATAATAATACAAGCCAAATGTATTTTACAGAAATGGTGTTATAGATATCATTATACGAAACACATAGTAAATCTTATTACATAGTTATAATCTTAATTGTATAGTTAGGCACTTTGAAAGAAGATTGTTTGAAAAATCGAATTGGTGTGAAGCTATCTTATAGAATAGATCTCTACAAACTACAAATTTCTGTAAGTTTTCTGTATTGGAGCATAAAAGGCCATCAGATACAGTCAGAAAACGTCATTCAAAAAATATAAGACACCCACAATACTTTGAAACATTACTTTATTTGGACAACATCTCTTAAACAGAAACACTATGGAAATGATCAGACCTCGAATATAAATCCTGAGACAACTAATTTAGCGAATCGAATATAAATTTGAAACAATCAACGTGAAATCATAGTTATTCTACATTAAAAATTAATAGGCCTAATAATAAAACCCTAAATATTCACTAAAGATTCACCAAAGATTTAGAAAAGTAATTGCAATTCGAACTAGTCATTCTTAATTATTTTGGTATTTAATTGAGTTTAATTATAGTTAATAATGTTTCATTATAGACTTGTTGGTTCTTACCGCAAAGGGATAATCTCATTGCGCATTGCGAATCTGCACCACCCTCACTTAGCAGCTATATTTAATTTTAATGAAATATTTTAAAATTATAATTACAGATAACTTTTTGCTCGTTTCACGAATTCTAATTACCACTGTATTATCAAATTGATTATTATTCGTGTCATCAGATAAAGCTTTTATCACTGCCATCCAAACGAATGCCTTATAATCCAAGTGATTTCGATTTTTTTATATATTTTTTGATATTAAATTCAGTACAGAGCATTTGCTTCTTGAGATTTCTTATCATTTTGATTGTTTTCATGTAACTGTATTTTTTACCCTTTTTTCAAATTTGTTGTATTTCAATATCAAATCATTCGTTGTAGGAAACACTGAGTTAAAGATCAGATTTCAGTTTTTTTAGAAGTTTGTTCGTTTCTGGTTTTTATTTTCTTTTTACCAAGAAATGATCCGTATCTCTTTCTTTTGTCTAACTTTACAGCATCCTGGTTTCATGGAACATTCGAATAGGAACAAAAAGAAAAATCAATCATATTTTTAACTTTAAGTTCAATCAATCTTGATATACGATCCCTTATCTAATCTTATCTTTCTACAATATAGGTTTAGCCTTAACCTGTATTTTTTAAAAAGTTCGTCAGATGGCGCTGAAACAAATTGAATGATTTATTTTCGCGACCCTATAGGGAAGAGCCATTAGGATTCCTATCTGTGTGTGTGTGTATATATGTATTTGTTTAATGCCTTCTAAAATCTTAAATCGGGAGTCGGCGCCCCATGAGTTGAACTTCGTTGAACTCCTCATGGCCTTGAGATTTGGAGGAAAAGTTCCGAGTTTTAATAAGGTCACTTCCAGTTTTAGGTGACTACTGACGAGTCAGGAAAATAACGGTAAATGGACAAAATTCGGGTCGAACGAGAACGAATATCATATCCTTAACCCAATGTGAACACTGCTCGAAGTCGCACGAGTGATCCAAAAAGGGGGGTAGATGCACCGGTGCTCAATGAAATTGAACTGTGGCCCAAAAGGATTGAATAAATGAGTTTTACGCGTCAATTAGTAACAACGTAAACGGGAACGCTTTACTTTGTGCTTACTACAAAACTGTGAATTAACTTATTTTAATCGTTCATTTGATGTTAAATGATTCTGTTATATATTGTTTATTAATATGATCTAAGACAGGGCCCTCACAAGGGCACATTGGTCTCTCGTGCCCGGTCATAAAAGGGGCTGAGGTCTTAATCGAAAAAAAAATATATGAATTATCCCATCACTTGTAGACTTTTTTTTTTATAATTAATAATTGATAATAATTTTATAAAATGTACTTTTCTGCATTACAATGTTTGCGTAGAGTGGTTCTGCATTACAATCAATTACATGTGTTCAACAATGGATATCATGTTAACGGTTATGTGCAAGAATATCTTATTAACGACTTCCTTATGAGTCACAATACACGAGCTTCCAGTATAATGAACTTGTTTCTTTTATAATTTTATAAAATTTTATAATTGACAACATTCAAGTTTTTAAATAAAATTTTATATAGTTGTTCTTATAAGAATTGAGTATTTAATGTTAGGTTTATTTTTGGGTTTAGGTTATGTTTTTTTAATAGGATATGGAGATATATTTTTTTTACTTGTATTTTTGGTTTTTGCTGCATGTGAGGGAAGATTGGGATTGAGAGTTTTAGTTGGTATTATTCGGAGCCATGGTAATGATTATTTTAATAGTTTAAATGTACTTCAATGTTAAACTAATAAGATGACTAGAGGGTCAAGGAGTTAGTTATTGATTATTCGTGAATATTTTAAAGTGGGAAGAATTTTTTTAATATTTTTGAGTTTGTTAACTTTTATTTTTGGAGTATGATGTTTAGTATTTGACTATGGTTTTTTGTTAGACTGGGAGTTTTTTAATTTAAATAGAGGAGTAATATCTTTTTCTATGATTGTGGATTATATATCTATAACTTTTATGAGTTTTGTTATATTTATTTCATCTAATGTTTTATATTATAGAATTGATTATATGTCGGGTGAATTGAATAAGAATCGATTTTGTCTCTTAGTTTTAATATTCGTTTTGTCAATGATTTTGTTAATTATTAGTCCTAATTTAATTAGAATTTTGTTAGGTTGAGATGGGTTAGGGTTAGTCTCTTATTGTTTAGTTATTTATTATCAAAATAGACGATCTTTTAATGCTGGAATATTGACAGTTTTATCAAATCGAATTGGGGATGTGGCTTTACTTATTTCTATTGCTTGAATATTTAATTATGGTAATTGAAATTATTTAATTAATATTGAAATAGGGGATAAGATTGAGTTATGGTGGGTAGGAATGTGTGTTTTAATTGCTGCGATGACAAAGAGAGCTCAGATTCCTTTTTCTGCATGGTTACCAGCAGCCATGGCTGCTCCAACACCTGTATCTGCTTTGGTTCATTCTTCAACTTTAGTAACTGCTGGAGTTTATTTATTAATTCGTTTTGATACTATATTTATTGAGGTGGAATTGGCTAAGAATATTTTATTTTTTGTTTCTGTTTTTACTATGTTTATGGCTGGTTTAGGTGCAAATTTTGAGTATGATTTGAAAAAAATTATTGCCTTATCAACTTTAAGACAGTTAGGTTTAATAATATTTGTTTTGTCAATAGGTTATAGATTGTTAGCTTTTTTTCATCTGTTAACTCATGCTTTGTTTAAGGCTTTATTATTTTTATGTGCTGGTGGAATTATTCATAGAATGGGGGATACACAGGATATTCGTATGATGGGTGGGTTAAGAATAACTCAGCCTTATTTATGCTCTTGTTTTAATGTAGCTAATTTAGCTTTATGCGGAATACCTTTTTTAGCAGGGTTTTATTCTAAAGATATGATTTTGGAGATATGTATAATATCAAATTTTAATACATTTATATTCATAGTATGTGTTTTAGCAACTGAGATAACTGTAAGATATTCTTTTCGGTTAGTTGGTTATGTTGTAAGTGGAGATTGAAAATTTAAGGGTAATCATGGATTAGGGGATGTAAATATATTAATGGGATTACCTATAATGAATTTAATATTAGGAGGAGTTTTTATAGGAAGAGTTTTATCATGATTGGTATTTGGGGACTATAGTGTAATTATTTTACCATTTTGATTAAAAATTATAGTATTGTTTGTGAGAGTAGTGGGATTTTGGTTAGGAATAACAATTGAATGGATATTTATAAATTTAAAATCTACTAGATTAGATTATTTTGGAAGAATGTGATTTATGCCTATATTAAGAACTCAATTTAGTTCTTATATTTTTTTGAAGATAGGGGATGAGTTAATTATAATTAGTGATCAGGCATGGGGCGAAGAGGTAGGGCCTCAAGGTTTGTTTAAGTTATTAGCGGGATATTCGGTTTTAGGACAATGATTGCAGAATAATTCTTTAAAGGTGTATTTAACTACTTTTTTAATTTGATTGCTGGTAGTAATAATTATGTTATGCTTTTATAGTTTAATGAGAACATAGTATTGAAGCTGCTAAGGTGATTTATCTGAAAGTAATTCACAGTCAAGACTCTTTAACATTGAAAATGTTATGTTCTATGTAAACTATATGAAAGAATATTAACGGTAATCGCTATTATTAAAGTTAGCAGCTTTAAATTATATATTCTAAAGTAAAGATTTTATATCAATGATCAGGTCGAAACAACTATATATTTTTAAGTATAGTTAATTTAAGATTATAATCAGCTTTGAATTCCCGTAATCAATTTAGGTTGAATTTTTACCTTGTTGATATTAAATTAATTTACTCTATAAATAATGCCGATAACTGTGGGTGGCATGTTTTAAAGGGACAAATACGAAATAGTCTGGGATTTAAGCGATATTTTTGGCTTATAAGAATCTATGATTTTGACCGTGATATGGAAAGGGGGGAAACCCCATTACTCCATTTAGTAACTAGGCCGTGAGTTTGATGTGGAGGGACCTGGATGTATATATATAATAACTCTATCAAACACTGAAATTTAAATTAAAAAAATATCAATTGCGATTTTGCTGTGCAGAATATTTAATACGAAAACATCAAACTCTATTCAATTGTAACCTCATCTTTCTGTTTTTGCTTAGGTATTGTTAATTTGTCGAATTAATTCTACATTTCTTTAGCTGATCCAATCATATAAATCAAATAAAAACTCTCGTAAAATAATCAAACAAATAAATACTTAATTTCAATCTTTAAGATATAAAAAATTACAAAAGATTTTTTTTTTTTCTAATATCTTCTGGAACTTTCACCAATTTAACTCTAAAGAGATGTCAATGCTCGTGAACTGAAACAACATCCTGGAGTTTTTCATTTGATTTATTTTATGTTAGGTCTTTTTAGATGTTTATTCCTAGAAATACAGTCAAGTTAATAAAATAAATTTCATTGTAAGCATTAAAATTATAGTCCGCTAATTGTTCGTCATAATTCTCAGTTTCCAATATTTTTCTAAATTTTATTTGATTATAAAGATGTCTTAGAATAAAATTTTATCTGTGATCTGTTGTTTAATAAAATTGTCTGAATGTTTGACCTTCCATTTCTAAATTTGTTAAGTAAAAGTAGAACTCCACTTATCCGAACGCCAATTATCCGGACCCAATTTCAGGAAAAAAAAAATACTTTTTGTATTTAAATATTTATCTTCTAAACATGCAGTACAGCAGTTTCATATTAACACGTTGCTAGAGTGATTTTCACTTATGGCCCAATCATCGAATTCCTGAATATCCGGATCACTCCAATCCCCAATTAATCCGGATAATACTAGTTCTACTGTATTTCTTTTTCAAGTTTTCTTCTTTTAATAAAAGTTGTTCAGCTATGGATAAGGAAATGAATGTTTCATCTTGGAAACTTTCCCTTACCAAGTGCTTAATTCAGAAAAAGAAATAGCAGAAAGATTAATAATAGATAATTATAATAGTAGAATTAACTAAGCATTGAAACATGTATTAGATTACGGAGCTACTCGACCACGGAAAGTGAGAAGTTGTCGTAGAATTCAGCAAAAGTTGGTAGCAAACTTAGCTTCAAAAAAAGAATTCAGCAAAACTACCTCGGAAAAACTTCACAAGTAGCGGAAATGAAAAAAAAAAGTTTCTGGAACTGTCTGGATTCATTGTTATTTTTCAATCTCTACCGAATACTCTGCATATTGTCCTCACAACAAGGCTAAAATAGGTCCTACCATGGCCTACAAAAGATTTGCTCTTGATGTGAAAAACCAGTTTAAACAAGATAGAGCAAGAAAACAAGGACTAATATCATTAATTAATTAAAATTATTAAACAATTATAAATTTAGAAATTAGTAAACAGCAATTAACTTTAAAATGATAATTTCCTTTTCAAAAATTGTATTTCTGTACGTTCAGTTTATTTTTATTGAATGTGAATAGCTCAAATGCTTTTATCCTTTCAAGGCTCGCTTTTCTGAGTGTATCTGTGTTTTCAATATTAAAAAACAACCAACCAACCAATGTCTGCGAAGATCATCAGATGATGGATTTTCTTCTAAACTCTCAAACATTCTATTTCTGTTGAGGGTGTGGACTGTCCTACCAATATAAGGCATTGGTCATCTGTATATTGAGCAAGATACATTGAATCAGCAACAGTAATTAAATATCCAAACTTCGGACCCAGTTGTAGGACTGACTTCCTGACTGGGACTTTGTGTTTATAAGTGACGGTGCCATAAAACCAAGTCCATAATAATTTCGTCAGCCGATCATAACAACTCACTATGATCCGGAAACAGGAATTGACTAAGCGTTGAATATTCATCTGATTTCCCCTGAACGTTTTTTTCTGTAGATGCTATAACAGTTTTCCTATATGTCTACTGATTGCACTTATCTGATCAAGTTGTCTTAAAGAAAACGGTAAAAAAGTATATCATTACCGTGGAAATGTAAGTTATTTTGCAAATTTTTTAGTAAAACAAACGGTCTTTCTACAAAAAAGATGTTGTTTTACCAGTAAATATATTACATAAAGCCTTTACTAATATTTTGATTATCATTTTGTTTCTAAGGCGTTGTTTACTTTTTGTGTCCATGATCTGGTTCCATCTAATTAGATTATCATAAACAAAATTATTTCTGTCATATGAAAATTAAAGGCATTTCAAAGAGAAGCAATATAGGAGAGATCCGTGTATTATGGACCATCGTGCAATACGGACCCTGCTGAAATTTATGTGTTCAACACTAGTTGGCCGAACCATTCCATTTCCTTTAGTGAATATTATTGTTATCCAAAGCAGGAGGTGTCCTTTACAGATGTGCCTTCATTTGGACGAGTATTAAATTGTGTTTTCCGTTTTATACGATCATGATGTAACATGTATGTTAGAATGAATGTATTACTGTCTGCTGGTAGTTAATTTTAATATAATTTTCACGTTAATAATAGCAAATGTACTTATTTTCTTCACAATCCAGACATGTATTTTTTTGCGCGCCATTTTGAATAGCGATATGTGATTGGAAACAACGTTGCTCCATCCATGCGTGTAATATGAACCGTGCGCTGTTGTGTAATATGGACCACTAGTTGCTAAGCATATTACTATGAGCCTGAAGCTTGTTTTTTTAATATATTAAACGAAAAGCACAAATTAGGCCTTGCTTAATATAATTCAAGTTGTACAAATTTTATGATTTAATTTTTAAAATTCGACCCATAAGGGGGGGGGAGTATAGAGGGGCAAATTTTAAAATCATCATATCTCATAAACCAATCCAAATAAAATCGTGAAACTTCACATGCCTACAGTATGACTATTGTTTACTGCATTATAATGAAAGTTTGTTTGTAAAAATTATTTTAATGAATTTCTTGTTAAGTTTTGTTTTTGGTTTACTCGGTCCGTATTACACGAACGTATGTGTAATATGGACCACCGACACGAAAATAAAAAAAAATATTTCCTGCAATTATTAATAGTTACCAGAGAACTTTACCACGTTTGAACCATGTAGCTATACAATTGTTAAGAGCAGCCAACAAATTAAATCTTTTTATGTTAATAATTTAAGGTTTATGAGCATTCTTGCTTAGGGGGTCCATAATACACGGATCTCCCCTACTTCCGTCATATGTGAAATCCCTATTCTCATTTCATCTTATTGTAAAGAAGGAATAATGTTTAGATTCTTAGCTTGGATTCGATCAATTACATAATAAGGCGCAAGTCATGACTTTCCAAATTTCATAGGAGTTCTTTCTCTACAACTTAACTGCTGCAAGCGTGGAACACGGTGAAAGATTCCATCACGATATAAGCAAAGTGAAGTAAGTCAGTCATTTGGTTTGAATCTTCTCATTAGAATGTATGGCTTTTTTTTTAAAAAAAAAAAAAAGAAAGAAAGGAAGGTGAGACAATTTATAAGAATTGTATCTTTCTTGACAACTATTTTTTTTTATTTTTTCTTGATAGTACAGTAATCAAAGCAAACAAATATAAAACATCTATTTTTGTAAAATATCTCAATATTTAATTTACTTAAACGTAATGTTTAATGTGCCCAAAAGTAATATAAAATCCGCAGGCCAGGATTTGAAGCTTTGCTTTTTGTTTTGATTTTTTAATTGTTTTCTTTTGGAGGGAGGCCACTTTCGGCTGCGAGAATGGTTTCCCTTATCACAAAGCTCAACTTTTTTTAAAGCTGATGTATAAAACATGACACGAATTTTAGCCAAATATTCATTGCCCGATTCTTTGTCATTTAGTTCGATGCACCGATTTTTCTCGAATGGTATTTCGTCATCATCCAGTTTTCTGGCTGCTTCAAACACCTATTTGTAAACTTCGCAAGCCATGGAATCTGATGTAGGATACTTAGTGATGTACGATGTACAGGAAAGATGAAATATAATGGGTCATGAAGTAATATTTCTTTTTTACGAAGGACGATAAAAAAATTTCTTCATGTTACGATTAAAAAAAAACAACAAACTCACATTGTGTCTCAGTTGTATAAATTTAGACTATTTTTGAGTGATGTATGTATGGGCGGATTTACGGGGGTGCTAGGGGGTGCGCCGCACCCCCAGATTTTTGGGATGATAATTTTTTTTACAGATAAATAAAAATGTTTTCTGTTATAATAATTTTATTAATTATTAATTTAGACCTAAAAACGGAACATTCAAATTGGGTTTTGGTGTTTGAATTTGGTATACAAATACCTGATACCTTCCGGTGAGCTCGCACCCCCAGATATCAAGACCTAAATCCGCCCATGGATAGATGTCGGTGTCTTTTGATGTTTTTTTTTAATATTGAAATAATTATGTAATGATTGTTCAAGAATTGTCTGATATTCAACAAACTTCTTTTTGAAATGATTCTTTGTTCTGTGTTTCATATAATAGAATATTTTACAACGAATAAGCATTGAAGAATTCCATTTTTTTTTAGATAAATGACTAATGTTGTTAATTAAAATCTACAGAAAATAGAAGAGGAACAGATTTTCATTTCAACAATATTTTTCCAAAATCAAACTTCAGCTAGAAAACTTCATGAAAAAAAGGGTTTAATAAAAATATTTAATATATATACTACATGTTTCGCAGTAACGAACTTCATTTTCAAGTGAATAACATTAAAATAATACAAGAATATACTACGTCAAATTTTAAAACAATTAACAATAATTCTTAAGAAACAATATAACAAGATAAAACTGCAACCGAATGATAACAAAAAGCTTCAGGAACTTTCAGGAACATAACATAATTAACACTGAAATATAATTATTAAATGTAAAATTTTACATATAAAACTGTCATGTTGTCTTTATCGGTTTTTCTGTACATTTTTAAAGCTTTTGTTATCTTTTAATTTAAGTTCGTGAAAGCTTTTTGTTATCATTCAGTTGCAGTTTCATATTGTTTCATTGTACCCTTTTTTTCTTGAAGTTCTCTATTTAATATTAATGGGTTTCAAACTTCAAAACATCAAAATAGAATACTGGTATTTCAATTCCTTGTACAGATAAAAAAGGAAAAGTTAAAATTGGTAAAGTGTTGTAATCACCTTCACGCTTTCATTATTAATTTTAAGCCACTAAAAACGCAATATCTCTTGTTCCATTATCTTCAACTTTTCAAAAAAAATTTTTGTTAAAAGTTCATAATGACATTTTTTAAGATAGTTCGTAAAAGGATAGAAATAAGTTACGTAAAGATGTATATCTGATTTTTTTTTTAATATTTAACGACATCTTGGATAAATCACTGTATTTTCGTTTCACAGAGAGTTTCAGTAGAATATTTGAAATATTAGCAACTTATTTCTAGGTTTCTTAAAAGATAGAGTCATTCCAGAACTAAATGAGAAGATCATATTCGAGTTTGTTGAGTTCTCAACGATGATTTCTAAGCAACCATTTTCTAATAATTGAAAGACACGAAAAAAACAAAACAAGAAAAATTTCAATTTTGTTTCAATTATTAAAAAAAAAAAAAGCAGAAAATAATACAAGAAATAAAATCTAATAAAACGGTCGGAAAACAACCCCTGCTGTGTTCTTAGAAACCTGTTGGTCTCATCTATTGACGTCAAAGGTGACCCTCAAAATATCCTCCACCTCTGTCGTGGGTGAGGCCTGTCTTATTATGTTAAGTTCATCATAAAGTAAATATGAGGGATTTAGTTATAATGTTCGTCGTTTAGTTTGGATTGTGTATCATTTTGACTATCGTTCTTAATCTTAGCTATTAAAAGTTATCAGGAAATATAAAAAGTCATAGGAATCGTAATTAAAAAGGATAAGTTTTTGTAAATCCATCATAATCAGTGTAATGCTGTCGTTGTGGAAGATGATGTCGTTGTGTAATCAGTTATGAATCTTAGCAAAGTTATAGAATCATCTGAACTTCTAACTTATTTTTCTTTCTCAAAATCTATTGATACCAAAACATGTTTTCCTTCTGTGTTGGTTATCAAAATAGCTGAAGAAAAAGGCCTGTCTTCAAGTACGGCTCTTTATTTTTACAACATATTCATTGGACAACTGGTTTTAAATTGACGAAAGAAGAATAAAATCTAGGATCCGCAGACAATGAAAGCATCAATCAATTCGCCAGAAAGGATTAGGTCCAATAGAGTCTCATCCGCTAAAAGACTTTACTCTTGACAGTGTGATTTCGTTCAAAGAACATTCTCGAACAATCCTTTAGTATTTCGAATTGATTAAGAAATAGATTCTTCCTTAAGATTGTTGTTAAGATTTTTCATTTATTGATATTCCTAGATTTTAAGTAATTGTGTTTCCATCCTGCTTTCATTTTTAGTAGCTTTTTTTTAGAATTGTTATGATTAGTAAAGGTTAGCGAAAACACGAGTTTTTGTTTGCTGTCTCTTCCTGTCTCAGAGGAAATGGCTGGAAATGAATCCTATACTGGTAGCTTTGCCTTGTTTCTTTTTATTTAGTTAAAATATTCAAGAAACTTGTACATCACCCACAACAAATCTTATACAGAATTTGGAAGGAAGAAGTTTCCGGATGTTGATGTCTTTGGTTTCCGTGTAGACTATCTTTTGTAGATTATCCTTTTAATTAATACCAGCCTAGTTAGTCTTAACATACCTTAAACACGAACGTATATTATGATGCTGATATAAAAGTCAAATACAAATAATACAGCGTCTGTCCCTAACGAACTTAATGAATCCAATCTCTGATTGCCTCCATCTTTCTTCAATTGGTTCACGTACATGAACTGTATTTTAGGCTCTATGCTGGTTACGAAGAGGTTTCTACAGTTGAGATGATCACAGCTCTTATTTGAGATAGTGTACTTTCACTGTTATTTGGTATAGAATAGCACAAGACAAGGTACAGATCTATCTGAATCTAGACACACTGTACAAGTTACAGATCTATCAGAATCTAGATACACAAGGATACAAGGTACAGATCTATCAGAATCTTTATATACAA
>JAFIDM010105341.1:8188-27704 GCA_023159025.1 Thereuonema tuberculata | reverse complement strand
CAACTAAAAGTTAATTTAAGAATCGCATAGTTTATAATAATTCATATATTATTGATTCATTATTAAATCTGAAAGTTAGGTTATTCATACTAAACAGAAACGTCCTTTGTAATTATATAATGAACTCATTCAATTTCTCCAAGTAAAACAAAATTTTGGAAATGATTAAAATTTCTACTGAATACTATAATGAAACTGTCCCCAAAATTGGAATGGAAACCAAACAATATCAGTAGGTGTAAAGAAAGGTGATGGAATGTGCTGAGATGGGTTTTGATGTACGATTAACTGGAACATGATAAATGAATGTCAGAAGGACAAAAAGTAGAGGGATTTTCAGAATATTTAGAGAAAGAAATGAAAAGAAAGCAAACAAATCACTACATGCGAAGGATCTGGTATCTGGACCAAAAAATTTGTAAGAAGTCTGTCTGATCCTGCACCTTTCATCCATCTGGAATAGGTAGAACTTGAGGAGACAACTGCCTTCAATTTTCTATGGTGAAATGTAAGGCACTTTTGCTAATGGGTATCAGGTAACATCGTTATTTGGATGTGGGCATCTGATCTTAAAGCCCATGGAGAGAAAGGTTCTGTGCACTGTGAAATACGACACACTAGGGATGATCTTCCAGTTGTATTTCTTAGATGTTGGCGGATGACTCCATCAGTGGTCATTGGTTGTCACTGTTGAACTGTATCTCCATCATTCCAGAGTTGTACACAGTGTCAGATTAACCATTAGGCTAAACAGGTTTAGCCTTTCAGCCCTCAGTGGGAGAGTGCCTTTGAAACCTATATAAGTACTCTGCCCTTGCCAAGTAGCCTTCAGCCCAAAAAAGCTTTAATCCGGCCCTGGTTGTTCACAATGGCCCAGGAACATTTCATCATGCTGTCCACAGAAATAATTGTACCTTTCAGGTGACAACCTATGATCGTCCCATATTGGGAGTCTTAAATCGCCAGCTTTCCCATTTTCATGTTACATCAACACACTAATGTGACAGTATCAGGTGCTCTCCTATATATGTGTGGAGTCATATTATCTGTCCATGTGATAGCTGAATGTGAGATATTCCACTAGGCCAGGAAGTCTTAATAATTTGATTAAACATTATATATAATTTAAATAAACTCATCTTTAAAAATATTTTATTAATGAATTTTATATATTAATTCTTAATTTCCAGACTTCATAATTAATTGCAATTTTTTGATGATAGAATTTTTAAATGATGGTTTTGTAATATATTTTAAAATAACATATTTTACTTTTTATCAAAAGATTTGGATATATAACTTTCCAAAAACAAAAAATTAAAAACATTTGTAATTAATTGTTTTCAGTTATAATTTTTTATTTAATTATTTTTTCTTTTTTACTATTATTTCCCAATCGTATAAATAAATATTAATTACATATGCACTTAAATTACTTCAATAAATTATAGGATAGTTGGATTATCATTTTTAATTTTACAATAATATCTTAGAACAGTTGATTAAATCCTTTGGATATTACTTATTTTTCAATTATATTTTAAATTTAGTTTATAATTTTAAAATCCTTCATTAAAAAATTAAGTGGTATAAAAAAAATGAAGAAAGAGAAAAAAAAAAAAGATATCTTTATAATAAGTTAAGAATATTTATAATTTATATTACTATGCATTTATACTTAAACTTCAGTTAAAAAGAAAAAAACAATTTAGATAATAAGTTATATTTCTAATAATTTACAAATAAATTAATAAAAAGCTTTCATTAAGTATACATACGTATATTTATATTTAAATTCATAGAGAAAACATTATTATATGAATTGATGTCTACAAATTAAAATAACAAAAAAACTACTGACAACTGAGAACGAACAATGATGCTATAAATTGGCTCTCATCCTGTGATTTTAAAACTACTTTCTGACTGTCTGTTGCTGCTTTCAGAAAGCTGTCTGGCAGTTTATATAGAATTTATATATGTATTTATTTATTTATTTTTTTCTTAAAGATTCAGAGAATGAAGGATGGAGAATCTTAGAAAGACAGCATGTTGTGAGATTTAGCTTGATTTTTTCTGAAAATAAGATATGGAAATATTGTCTTATATGAAGAGAATATTTGTGCATTTGGAGAAATCATATAATGTTGTGTCTTCTCCAAATGTGAAGATAAGCATCATATTTCACAGCTTGTATATATAATTAAGCTGTGCAAAATGAGGCAAATTGTAGCATTAGTGTGTTTTGAAAGGCTATGAGACTTAAATAGATGAATAGTTGTACATCATTGGTAGACAATGAAGGCATCAAAGAATGGTTCTAGAAAATGTATCTGATTTCATAGACAGTTTCAGAAGCTCAATTTTAATCCATGATTGCCTGTTGCAACACAATCTTGATTACAACACAGGTCTCACTCTTTCACATTTTTCTTTTTTGTTCATTTGTTTGTGTTTATATATCACATTCTAAATTTGGTCCTTAGATTATTAATAGTTTCAAATGAAAACACACAAACATTCATTTTGATCTTTACCTTTCTCTCTCTCTCCTTCCAAAAGCCCTTAAAATTGATCCCAAGTATCAAACATGGACTAGAATTCCCATAATGACACACAACCAAATATTAAAGAACGTTGATAGCTTCAAAACATCGACACGATGTAAAGTTTTTAGTTTTATTAGAACATACATGATGCTGTTCCTTTGTTATGGTGTCGACAAAAATGAGCTACGTTGATATTCTTTCATATCGCTATGCACTAAAGTTGGAAACAAACTTTAATTTAATGTTTGTTTATTTTGTTTTGTTTTTATTTTTGTAGAAAGCTATTACATAATGCACAGACAAAATAGATATGATGCTTGTGCTCTAGCTTACTTGAATTTACTATTTAAGCAATATTAATTTTATTCTATAAATAAAGAATTACAGATCCTAAAAATTAGGAAATAAATGCAATAATAGCAAGGTGAGATATGCTTTTGTAAAGTTTTATAGAAAGAAGTACAAGGACATTGCTTCCATTTCTCCTCCTAAGAATCTTTTTTCTTTTTAATATGTGCATCAGGAATAGAATTTTTCTTGTTGTATGTAAAACATAAGTTGTTAAAATTGATTGTGACTTCTCAGTTTTGATCTTTATAGACTTTGAGAAATTAAGAATCACATTAAAATAAGAATGACACATTTTTCACACAAAGCACTTTGTCTAAGATACCTTTCAGAATAATGAATGTTTTATTCAGTGTTAAGCTGCATTTTGTAAACCGTTAGAGTTGCTGAGAGTAACCTAGTAACTGTGCAGTTGAATAAGTAAACATCCATCATATCTTGATAAAAAGGAAGACACGATAGAACTGTCTCTGAATCCTACAATCAGCAGGTAATGTTTATTAAACATTGTACTTATATAAAGTGTGTTTAGATCTACAATATCACCAACAAATGTGAATAACCAGCAGGGAATATACAGGGTGTCCAGTTCTAGTGGTATCCCTATTTTTTTTTTTTTTTTTTTGCAGTTTACAAATGATGAAGATTTATTTTTTTTTTTGCAGTTTACAAATGATGAAGATTTATTTGATGACAGATTCTAAAGGAAATCGTGTATTTCCTCTCCCTACAATTTTTGTTTTGGATGGCCTAATTTATAAAATGTGAAATATTCAAATCAGGCAAAACCACTTTCCAATAGGAAATGTCAAAAGAGATTTTGAGATTATTCTATGTATTCCTGTTAATGGATAAGAAAAAGGTAGCTTCCAACTTAGCCAACACCAGCCATTGAATGCCAGAATGGCTCATATCCAGTAAATTAACTTGTACACACGACCCTGTGTCTTGGTTTCAGAATGTATTTCCAGACATAGCCTGACAGAAGATATTCATCAAAACAAGCAATGATGCGAATTATCCAAATATTAAATATTCTGTGGACTGATGAAGCCCAATTTCCAAATGATGGCATGATGAATTTCCACAATGTTCATTACTGGAGTAAATAAAATCTTGGAGGGACAAATCATCAGAGGCAGTGGTGCTTCAGTGTGTGGTGTGGAATTATTGGAACCCACATTGTCAGACCTTTGTCTTACAATGGTATTCTGAATGGCCTGAGATATGTGGACCTAATCCTAAAGGGTCCAGTAGATCAGTACAAAGATAAAATGTCTTTGGCAACATACAGAGAAATCGGGTCCCAATACGATGGAGCTCCCTCTCATTATGCCTCTGCAGTTGAAGATTTCTAGATGATCGCTGGATAGATCGCCAAGGGCCGATACAGTGGTCAGCGAGATTACCAGTTCTTACATCTTTTGACTTTTTATTGTGGGTTATGTGAAATATCACAAATACACCACACCAACTTCTACACCCTATGATTCGCAACCACACACAAAGCTATGCTCTAATGAAATCATTGAAACTGTGCTGATATTAGTTCATAAATCCATTATCATGAATGGGCACCATTTCGAATGCATTTTGTGAAAAGAATTGAAAAATTGGTTGAATATATTTGTTTTTGACTTTCAGTTAAGTATTGAAACTGTTTGTTTTTCCTAAGGTCAATGGGAAAACTCATTTCTTTGATTGCTTTCCAAAAATCAAAAAGGCTATTTATTTGATAACAATTAAAAAATCATTAGCAGACATGGTTTTGTTTACAATCTGTCATCAAAGTCTTCATCTTTCCTAAATAACAAAAAAATCTAAAGGGTAAAAAACACTTATCTGGAGCATAGTGTACATATACAAGGACCACTCCAAAAGTAATGCACAACAATTTTTTTTTAATTTAATTTTTTATTTAAAGATTTGCTATTTTATTAGTAGACAGAAGCATCCTTCCAGCCTCTAATCACATCTAATGCAACCCATTCCCTATTGTGGCATGTAGTAGCAATTTTGAAAGATGGCTGCTCCTCTTGATGTCAGTCAGAAGAGATGACAATGCCCTGCTACATGTTAGTCAATAAACTATGGAAGCGATCAGAAAACTAGCTTGGACAATGTTGCCATATCCTTCATAAAGCCCTGATCTGGTAACATCAGATTACCATCTCTTTGGCAAACTCAGGGACTCACTTCGTCGAACAAAGTTTGAAAATGATGACTCCCTTGTGATGGCCACTAAACAGTGGCTCAGGCATGCCAACCTACAGTTTAACCAGGCAGGCATATAGGCAATCATTCCTGGGTAGCGTAAGCAGGGCTGGATTTCCGCTTAGGCCTAGAAGGCCCTGGCCTAGGGGCCCCGCCGTATTTTCCCCCCTTTTTTTTTTTTGGTTGTTGAATTGGAGATTCCGGTTTTTTTTTTTTTTTTTTTTGGTTGTAGATTTTTGGGATGGGGGGCTGCAAATATCAAGTGCCTAGGAGCCTTGGGTGTTTAAGTCCGGCCCTGAGCGTAAGGCTATTGAACACCATCGAAATTATATATAAAAATGACATTTTGTTCTTAAGGCATGTATCTCCACACTTAAGTAATAGCGAATCTCTAAATAGAAAATTAAATTCATAAAAGAAATAATGTGCATTACTTTTGGAGTGATCCTTGTAGATGAGATGGATATTGACATCAGTTCTGCAGTAATTCTCAGATTTGATGTGAAAAGGGAAGAAAATGTTTTAAGATCAAGAGGGGGAATGACTGTTGACAGAAGCTATGACTAATATCTCAGCCATGAGAGGGAATATTGATTATTAATCTTTCTTTAACATGCGGAGTGAACTATCAAGAAACACAATAAACACGCATGCGTGTTTCTTGTGTTTCTTGAGGGAATATTGATGTTTGACAGTCAATACAATCAATCGCCCCGGGCCCCAACAGCCAGCTTATTTCCTTTTTTTTTTGGTTGTTTTTTGCAGCCAGCCTAGGGGCTCCACCTAAGGAAAATTTCCTTTTTTTTTTTGGTTGTTAAATAGGAAATTTCCCCTTTTTTTTCTTGGTTGTTGCTTAATAATGGAACTCCTGCCCCGGGACCCCCAAGGTGTTGCTACGCCACTGACCACAATGACATTGTGATCAGAATGATGCCGAGAGGATCCACATCCATCCAACAAAGTAAGGTCACTGCTTACAATAGATGATTCACAGTCTGTTAATTAAGGACTGACTGGTGAGCAACTGGATGTAAAGATTCAGCTGATATATAAGAGGCTCATTGATTAACTGGATTACGATCTCTGCCAGTACTAGGCAGAAGAATACTGTGACTGGTTAATAGATTCTCAATGTTTTCCTGATCTGATTAATCCAGGTGAATTATATTAGCTCCAGGTGCTAAACAGATCAATTTACCAACGAAAAAGCCATGAGTTGACTTCCTATTTGTCAAAACTTAATCAATGTTGGGGGAAAAAAGCAACTTATCTCAGACCTTATCATCTTGCTGAATGTTTTATTAAAAGACCTGAGAAAGTCTTGATCTTTTAAAAAATATTCTAATGCCTTTCCACCTTCAATTTTATCGAAGGTTGTCGATACATTTGGAATAGACATCTTTTAAAATTAGATGAACCCAGCCAATGACAAGATTTTTCAGGATCAATAGATCACACTTTCATAGAAGATGCAAGTTAAGATTTTAATTTCTTCCCAGATACCTACAAAATATTTACAAAGTTTGGCTGTCTTTTTTTTATATTGTTTCGAAGATATACATTGTCCTGTTTTGTATTTACATTTTTCACTAATTTTCAAACAAAGTTCAAGTTTTACCTACTTAATTTTAATAAAGATGTTGGCCACAAACAGGGCCTCTTCCATTTGCAGTTCTTTAAATTACCAATATCTGAAATACTGAAGACCCAGAAGTGGAATTTCTCTTCATTTGATTGGATCATGGCAGGTACTATACATTACAGCATCAGTGGTATGATTTTGGATAAGACACAACCATCTTGATACCTGGCTTACACTTATGACAGTTTGCCTGAGACAGATTAGTGTTTACCAAGAGAACACACCCTATGAGTGAAGTAAAACTTCCCAGAGGAGATCATCTGCAAAATCAGATCCTGTTGATAGTAGTTGGGATGTTAAAAAAATAATGTGAGCTTACTGACATGCAGCAGGAAATGTCGTACATAGAAAATTATATATTTTTGTTGCTGAATTTACACTCATTGACATAAAAGTTTGCTCACCAATCAAAAATCATTCTGTAAATGCGAAAGTAAATAAATAGCTACGACGAGAGTAGATATGCTAAATGAATAACATTTGGAGCAATTGTGCATGGGTGCTGGTCCTACAGTAAAGCTGCAATCACAAGTAAAGAGGCTCATTGATTGCAATAGGGGAGGTCTGTGAGCGATAAACTTGCCTTAAACTGCAGTACAGAAACAACTCCCCTAGTTTCGGAGAGACTATATCATGGAGCTGGATGGCGTGGCGAATTGCCCTTCATTTAGGCAATGTTGGGAGCAATGGACACATGAAGGTACCTCACATGTTGGATCGGCTCTGGACGATCCAGATAGACCACCATGAGAGAGGATTGTTTGTTTGTCAGAGAGGCACGAACAGATCCAATGGCTTTCATGTTCATTATCCAGCAACAAATGGCAAGGTCACAAGGGAACCCTGTCTCTGCCAGAATTATTTTCAAATTCTAGCAGAGTTGAATCTGCATTCTAGATGCCTCTTCCGTTTTGTGCCTTTAACACCTCAACGCTGTCAGCTGCCTTTGCTGTGGTGTCAGCAGAGAGCAATGTGGAATGTCAGTCTTTAGCGACGAATCCCGTTTTTGTCTGGGAATGGATGACCGCTCTATCAGGGTTTGGAGGACCACACACTATTGCTACAATCCCAACCTCACTTTACAGAGGCATACAGCCCCCACTGCATGTGTGATGATCTTGGATGCCATCGCATACGATAGTTGTTCACTTGTAGTGCTGTGAGGGACATTGATATTCCAGCAGTACATTCAGGAGATCCTGCTGCCTTTCCTAGCTAAGTACCCAGGAGCAATTTTCCAACAAGATAATGCTCGTCCACACACCACTAGGATTTTACAGGACTTTCAATATGTTGCGACACTTCCTTGGCCTGCCCTCTCACCTGCCAATCAAGCATATCTGGGACCAAATGGGATGCCAGCTGTAGTCATGTAGCAATATTCGGGATTTAGAGTGTTATTTGCAAGAATTATGGGGAATTCTGCCGCAAGACAACATACGGTCTGTTTGACTCTACGCCAGACCATATTATCGCATGTATCCAGGCACGAGGTGGTCCAACAAAGTAGTAAAGGTGACTTTATTGTGTACCACAGCTCTGCGGGACATCGTCCTGCTGCTGTGATATTCTAATCACTCCTGTCCTTTGTCTCTATCATCACACTAATAAAATTTGATTTGAATCCAACGCTTCTTTGTGGTGCACAAATTTTTTTGTCAGTGAGTGTATATATTTATATTAGAACATAGCTTAGTTCCCAAAATTGAAAATTGTAATGCACTTTGCAGCTGCTATGGGAAAACCATGGTTATGTGACCAGTGCATACATTTAATAAAATTATTTTGTTGTACAATAGACCATTACATAAGCAAATCTGTCCATTTCTTGGGCTTTGCTATTTGATAATCTACACAAACCCATTACAACTGTTAAACTGAAATTGCTTTTGTGTTAGCAACTTTGGTCTAGGATAGCAAGATGGCCACTGGAAGGTTGGTGAAATGCCCCATCCAATGGTCGTTACTGAAAGAATGCAGCTCTGACCCTGTGGTATGAAGTGTGATTTCAAAGACTCCCAGACAATGAGGTTCATTCTCTGTCTCCTACTGAATGTTTTTGAAATGCCGTGTGACAACTTCTAACAGCAAGGGTGCTTCCTGCAGAGATAGCTGGGTGACTGGTGGAACAAAATTTAACGGTCTGGGATACAATCCTTCGAAACATCTGTACCCTTACGATTTGATGCTAGACAGAATATGGGAGAGGTTTACTCCCAGGGGGCTAAGTACAAAGGGGGGGGGGGGGCTAATTGGGGATTCAGCCCCCCACCAATTCCAAAAATTAAGAAAGAATAAACTAGAAGAAAACCTTTTAAGCACTGAAGTGTCTGTATCTTATTATTTTGGAAAATGATCATTGAAACAATTTATCTGAATGGGCTTTTTACAATATCCTTAGCCCCTCCCCAGCCCATGTTGATCATGCATCCTATTGATTCCAGATCATTATGTATGGAATAATTATTGCCAATGACCAAATTGTATTCATTTGGTTATGTAGCTTCTTTGTAACATATATTCCAAATTCAACGCAAATTCTCCTTAATTCTTTCCAATTTCTATTAGTGTACAGGTTGGTTGGGAAGTTCCCATATCCCCTATTATATAGTAATTAATGGAAATATTTAGTATTTCCTTTGTTGACACTAGAATGCAGGTGGAACTAGACTACAGATGTTCGTGTTGGAATACAGATGGTATTATTGCATTCAATGAAGGGTATTAGTATTTCAGCGTATTAGTTCAGCCATGGCAGACGTAAGTGGTAATAGTTATACTATTGAGGAGTGGTTAGTGGTAAGTGTATGGGTGCATGAACGACAACACACAGGACAGACATCATCATCATCATCAATGGCATGACAGCCCTGTGTGGGCCTTGGCCTTCTGAAGAAGCTTTCGCCATTCTTTCCTATTGAGTGCAGCATTCCTCCAATTCTTGATTCCAATTGTCCTCACATCCTCTCTCACACCCTCTTCCCACCTTAGCTTTGGTCTTCCAACCTTCCTAGTTCCCTCTGGCTTTGCATCAAATATCTTCTTTATCATTCTATCCTTTGCACGGAGCACATGTCCAGCCCACTCCAACCTTCTGATCTTTATACAATTCACAATGTTTGGTTCTTTATATAAATCATACAATTCATAATTATATCTTCTTCGCCAGACACCGTTTTCCTCCACTGGTCCAAAAATTTGCCTCAAAATCCTTCTTTCAAATATACCTAGCTGTCTTTCATCAGCATTTGAGAGTGTCCAGGTCTCAGCTCCATATGTTAGTACAGGCTTCACTAAGACGTTATACATTAGGACTTTAGTTTTCCTAAACAACAGCCTAGACTTCAAATGCTTCCTGAGGCCATGATAGCACTTGTTAGCAGACAGTAAACGTTTTTGGATTTCAGACCTAACATTGTTCCTGGAGTTGACTTCGGATCCAAGGTAAGTAAAGCTACGTACAACATCAAACTTATACGAGCCAATTTCAATGAATGCAGATCCACTAGGGTTGTCTTTCTTAGTTACGGGCATGTACTTAGTTTTTTCTTCATTAATCTGTAAATTCATCTTTCTTGCAGCTTTTTCGAAGCTTGTGAAAGCTTCTCTCATTGCTCTTGGTGTTCTTGCAATTAAATCAATATCATCAGCATATGCCAAAATCTGAACAGATTTATATAAAATGGTTCCCCTTGTGTAAATACCCGCATCTCTAATAACCTTCTCCAAAGCAATATTAAACAGAAGGCATGATAATGAATCTCCTTGCCTAACTCCATTCTTGATCGTTACTGTACTAGATAACATGTTCTGTATCTTAATTTGACTCCGAGTATTTTCCATAGTAGCTTTCACAAGGGCAATCAATTTCTTAGGAATCTCTAACTCTTCCATAGCCACATAAAGACTACCTCTATCAATACTACACAGGACAGACAAAGAGACAATGCTCAATTGGGAGAAACGTGCTGTTGCTTTAGGCAGTGTTAAAGATAGACCATGTAGTGGAAGAAAGAAGAAACGATTAGAAACATGTGCCACAGTCGCTGCTTCAACTCAACAATTTCCTGTGAAATTGACACGTAAACATGCTGCTGAACTTGGTGTAATGAGGATAACAATGCAAGATCACACAAGGAAAGACCTAAAAGTCAAACCATTTTGCCCGAAGTTCGTCAACGAGTTATCAGATGGAGACCGGAAACAGCACTTAACAGCATGCCATGCTTTGTTCCCTAATGCAGTGTCCCGTGCAAAGGTGCTGTGTTGAGATGAAAGTGCGATTTATCGCAGTTCATGCAGCAGAAATGTTTTGGTTTTTGGTGAAAGAAAACTCTCATTACACAGAATCAAGTTTGAGAGGAATCCACCTCATGTAATGATAGGGGCTGCGATTGCATTGCATCATTTGTTTGGACATTTTTTTAATTGTCCAGGGCGATACATATTTACACATTTTTACACAATTGTTTTACACAAAACAACCAAAAAAAAATATATAATCTTTAAAATTTCAAAGAGGGCTAGGTCTCCTCAACTAGTCATCTTACAAAGAAAAAAGAAAAAAAAAAGACCTGTACAATGTAAATTATATATCTCTCGATTTTCAGAAGAGTCGGACAACCTCTATATACCTATATAAAGAAAAAAAATCAAAAAATGCTATGACATTTTATTACATTATATCACTAGTTGAAGTGACACTGGTCGCCTTCTACAGTAATTTTGTTTCTTTCTTTTTTTTTTTTATGACAATGCTTTTCAGTGAGAAAAATTAGTAAAACACTGGTAAATGAAGTAGAAATCATGTCTTTCATCACATAGGACATTAATTTAATATTTTGTAATCATTAAATACATAACTCCAGCACTTTTAAAGGGTCCATCCTTACCATAGACAGAACCTTTCCCATGTGCAGTGTCTTAGAAGAAAAATTTTTTCATATTGAATTCAGCGACAAAAATGAAATGAAACTAGTAAATACCGTAGAAAGGGTGTATCTAGTCAGATAGGGCTTTAAATTCTTTTTTTGTAATCATGAAAACTACGTATAGGTATTACTGAAATTTTTTATATAGCTCTAGTCGTTTTAAAGAGTCCTTCGTAATGGCCGACAGACCTTTTGCCATGTAGTGTCTCAGAAGAGAAATTTTTTCATATTGATTTTGGTGAGAAAAGTGAACGAAACTTTGGTAAATGACATAGAACTGTATATCTGATCAGATAGAGCTTTAACCAAATTTTTGGTAAACATGAACTATGTGTATATTCCTCCCAGCGAGATGTTGACCATGACCTCTTAATCATTCCAGGGCTGAAGTGTGTCGAGAGAGACTATTCAAAATGGCAACTCTCGGACAGGGAAAAGGCGTTAGAAGCCAAACATTGCTAACGTTACTTCTTATTTCGAAAAGGAGACATCAGCAAAACGAGCATTAATTTCTTTTGAAAGTTAATGAGCGTTTGTCAGCTGCGACAGGAATTGGATTAACATCACTAAAAGCTATTCACTGAGAAGTGAAGCATGCAGCCGAAGCTAGCACACGTTCTGAAATTGGCAGAAGAAGCTGTAAAATAGGTTTCATCAGAAGATTATAAGAAAGCAATCAATCATGTAGAAAAATCATCATGTTATGTGATGAATACTGGACTAAAGACGGTCTGATTGAAACTGCAGTTGTACCATTAATTATCTTGATAACAATTCTTATGATTCATACAGCAGTTCTTCTGAATCCGATGAATCTATTTCCACTTTTGAATCTTCATTCTAATCCATAGATTAAAATGAACTTCATGAAATGAATATAATGTCATATTATTCTTAAAAAACTGCTACGTGAATCATAAAAATTACTGCCACCTATTATTTTCTAAATAAAATTAATGCATTTTCACCTAACAAAAGTAAATAATTTATTTAACAGTAATTCTCAAATATCAATGTGTTATGAATTTCACATTATAATTCTGTAATAACATAATCTAAATGATAATACCTTCTCAGAAATACAATACAATTTTGTTTTATCAAATTCCTATTCAAAAGAAAACAAACAACCGATAATTATATTTTTAAACTTTGATGTACTTCATGTATAGTTCCTATTAGTTTACCATTATTTTTTTAAGGATTGCATTATATGGACTGTTCAGAAGCCAATCAGAGTAAGTCAATAAACCAAGAAATGAAATAAATAGGGTTTTGTAAAACTGTTTACCAAAAAAAAAAAAGTTTGTAAATTTGAAGAATATTTTTTTTATTGAAAGATAACATAACTATACACCTAAATATAAGAAAACTAAGACAAAAATAGTAAAGGTGTTAATAAAAAAACTTAAAATTTTGAAAAAAAACTGACTTAAGCTAACAAGGGAACCTCTCGAACCTTATAATCGCAGTTTGTAATGAAAGGAGATGTCCCACGGCCCATAGGCTTGCCCCCACCCACTTCTAGCCATGGGGGGATGACGAAATTTACAGCAATTAATACCCTTATCAATAGATATTTTTAGCCGAAAAAACGAACCGATTCGACCACATACTCTTGAGTTTTTTTAACATGGGGTCCTATGGGAAAAACTGGTTTTTCCCCTCCCCTCCTAAGTAGTCAAAAGAAGTGCCAGAATTTGATTACTCGAATTTATAGCCCTACTTAAGAGCTATCGAATGACATCTATCTTAAGTGGAGAAAAGTGCGGGAAAATAAAGAGTTTAGTAAAAAACAAAGAAGGGGCAAACCGGAAGTGGCCTTTTTTTGGCTTCTAGGCTTGCCCTAACCCAATTCTAGCCGTGCGGGGATTACAAAAGTACAGCAATTAATACGCTTATCAACAGCTACTTATAGCCGAAAAAAATGAACCCACTCGACCACGTACTCTATGAGTTATTTTAACATGGGGTCCTATGGAAAAAACTGGTTTTTCCCCTCTCCTCCGAAGGAGGCAAAAGGGAACCAGAATTTGATTACTCGAATTTATAGCCCTACCTAAGAGCTATTGAATAACACCTATCTTAAGTGAAGGAAAGTGCGGGAAAATAAAGATACGAGCAAAAAACGAGGATAGTCAAACCGGAAGTGGCCATTGTTTGCCTTCATATGAAGGATTAACCTGTTAGGTGTGCAACTCTAAGAAAAACTCTGGCTAAATATCTATAACTAAGCAGCTAGAGCACGCCGAAACCAATAATAAAATAATAGTTATAATTATTATTGTATTAGGAAAGGGTTCTTAGGTCAAAGGAAAGGGGGCTTGGTCCTTCGTGCAACCAATTAAATAGTCACAAAAGTGTCACTGCACAGATATCTTCGCACTGTTGAAGTATTCACTGATCTGAAATAAAACTGAAAAAACAGACGATTAATAACATCAAGATAAATAGATTTAGGCTGCATTGTTGGCGTTCGTAATGTTGTTATCTGATAGCATCGGGAGGCGGCGTTCGCGTCTGTTTCCATAGTGACATTAATTAGCTTGATTTTATTAATCGTTTGTTTTTTTCCACTTTTCTTTCATACGAGTGAATATTTCAACAGTGTGAAGATATCTGTGCAGTGACACTTTTGTGACTATTTAATTGGTTCCACGAAGGACCAAGCCCCCTTTCCTTTGACCTACCCCCAAAAGAACCCTTT
This sequence comes from Thereuonema tuberculata, assembly GCA_023159025.1. Lineage (NCBI taxonomy): Eukaryota > Metazoa > Arthropoda > Chilopoda > Scutigeromorpha > Scutigeridae > Thereuonema > Thereuonema tuberculata. The sequence continues at coordinate 13,313 of JAFIDM010105341.1, read as the reverse complement.
CCTAATACAATAATAATTATAACTATTGTTTTATTATTGGTTTCGGCGTGCTCTAGCTGCTTAGTTATAGATATTTAGCCAGAGTTTTTCTTAGAGATGCACACCTAACAGGTTAATCCTTCATATGAAGGCAAACAATGGCCACTTCCGGTTTGACTTTCCTCGTTTTTTACTCATATCTTTTTTTCCCCGCACTTTCCTTCACTTAAGATAGGTGTCATTCAATAGCTCTTAGGTAGGGCTATAAATTCGAGTAATCAAATTCTGGTTCCCTTTTGCCTCCTTAGGAGGGGAGGGGAAAAACCAGTTTTTTCCATAGAACCCCATGTTAAAATAACTCAGAGTACGTGGTCGAATGGGTTCGTTTTTTCGGCTATAAGTAGCTGTTGATAAGGGTATTAATTGATGTACTTTTGTAATCCCCGCACGGCTAGAATTGGGTTAGGGCAAGCCTAGAAGCCAAAAATAGGCCACTTCCGGTTTGCCCCTTCTTCGTTTTTTACTAAACTCTTTATTTTCCCACACTTTTCTCCACTTAAGATAGGTGTCATTCGATAGGTCTTAGGTAGGGCTATAAATTCGAGTAATCAAATTTTGGCACTTCTTTTGACTACTTAGGAGGGCTTTTGACTACTTCTTTTCCCATAGGACCCCATGTTCAAAAAACTCAGAGTATGTGGTCGAATCGGTTCGTTTTTTCGGCTATAAATATCTATTGATAAGGGTATTAATAGCTGTAAATTTCGTAATCCCCCCATGGCTAGAAGTGGGTGGGGGCAAACGCCCATATATCGTGGGACATTTCCTTTGCAGAATGAATCATTAGATTGTGTTAATGAAATGACATGAATCTTAGGTGCGGAATCAATCGCTAACTGGGCTAATTTTTGTCAAAAAGTTGGGTCGTTTTACCGCCACTAACTAGAGGGCGACAGCTGTCTTGAATTAACGGAGATGCAGTAGAGTATCCTAAGTATGTAGCGCCATCTGGTAAAAAGTTCTGATATAACTTTCTTCGAAAGTCACTGATGAAATTTGAATGTTTATTCGGAAAGATTATTCAACTTATTCTAACTGGAATAGGCCGTGCTGGCGTGGTCGTGCGGTCTCGGCGGCGGCCGGTCGTGGTGGCCAATGCGCCAGTACCTGGGTTCGAATCCCGGCAGTGGCATGGCTGTTTCAATTTCCTTTCTTGTGTGTTCGTCTCTTCTTCCCCTGGGGTTGGCGCCCCCTCGTGGTATCCAGCTAATACCTCCTATTATAGGAGGCCGTCCAAACCCTGTATGGGTGTTACGGACGATAACTAACTAACTAACTGGAATAGAAGCAGATAAAATGGAAACCTTCTACATTTTATATATAATATAAAGACACTAATGATATTTATTTATTTATCGATTAGGCGTCGTAAAATCATAAAAAAAACAAAACAAAACAAACTCACACTGCTTGTGAATTTTAATGCATTTTTATTGTTTTAAAAGTACGGATGGATTACTTAATAAAATATTTTATATATTTGGTCCATTATTAAAAAATGTTCTCGTTATTTATTTTGATATTATTATTTATTTCTTTAATAGCTTAAAAATGAGAAGTGCATAGCTTTGACGGCTTATAACTTACCTTCGAAATCACGAATCAAATCTGTGGAAAGGATTTTATTTTTATAATAACTATTATTTTCTCGTATTTTCTTTTTTCTAATAGTAAGTACCCTTTTTTTGGGGTCATATTTTTTTCTTTGATTATCTTTATGTTTTATTGTCTTATAAGATTAACTTAGTGAATAAAGAAATGTAAGCTAAAATTAAGTAAATAAAAACACTTTTAAATTTTAAACAGCAAAATGAACAAACAGAAATACAATAAATAAAAGTAAAAACTTTGTGCAAAGTCGTTTAATATTTTTGTTTATTGCAGTAAAAAATACTCTGTAATTCACACTCTTGTCTTATATGATTAACTTAGTGAATAAAGAAATGTACATTCTTACAAAAAAGAGAAAGAAATTGTTTTGGCAAACAAAACAAAAAGCAAAAGAAAAAAAACTATAAATTTGTTTGGATTAAGAACCAAAAATCTTTGTATAGAAGAAGGAAAATTCCGTAATTTTAAAAATTGACAATGAAAATGATCTTATAAAAATAAAGATAAAACCAGTGAAAGAAAAGAAAGAAGAAAATAGAAGAAATTAATATTCACCCTAAAACATATAATTTTGATAGTTTATATAACTGGAAAGAATACAATAATTTGGTTAATTGTCAAACTAATTTGAATTGTGTTAAATATAAGAAGACTTAAGAAAAATGTTGATTATTTAAAGGCTAATATAGTGCAACTTATTGATTATATTGATGTATTTATTTTAGCAGAGGTTAATGTTAACTTGGAAGAAATCAAAATCTTTAAGCTAGATTTATTTAATACTATATTTAAATTACGTGAAACTAAAAAAGGTGGTGGTTTGTTAATATTTTATAAAAAAATTTATAACTACAGATAGTTGGAATATTGATTCTAAATCTTTTGAAAATGTAATCTGCACTGGAAAGAAAAAAGTAATAAATTTATATCAACGTAAAGAAATAGAAGCAACTATAATAGCAATTTACAGACCACCTAATAGTAATAAAAATGACTTTATTATAGAATTAAATGAAGTTATACAAGAACTTAATAAGAAAGTTAATGACAAACATCCACTTTTATCAATTGGTGATATAAATATTAATTTATTAGATAATAAAAATAATCCATTAATACAAAATTATATAGAAATATATCATAATCTTGGTCTTAGGAACTATATCTATGCTGTTACTAGAGATGTTGAAACAAATATCTCTCACTCCAAAACTTGTATTGATCACTGCTTTGCAAAAGCAAATAAGTTTAAAATTATTGGAAACATTATTAAAAATGATATATCAGATCACTATTTGGTTTTATTGCAATTTAAGTATTTTCACTTGAATTATCAAAATATAAATGAAATTAGTAAAAATTAACAAAAATACTCCAAGTAATACATTAAAAACTTACATAACTCTTTATTGAGAAAACAAAAGATTGTTAATAGTTAATTTATTTTTTATTATTTGGGGAAGAAGATGATGTTTCTTTTCCCTAAGGTGTAAGGCTCGTAAAAGAAAGGTCGCTGAGACTTTCGAAATATAGCCAAGATGGAGTTCTTTTGTTTTCTCAATAAAGAGTTATATAAATGAAATTCTTGAATACAATAAATCAAATTATATAAAAAATGAATCATTTTTCTTAAGCAAAATACAGTCATGAACTAATAAATTAATGTTATATAAAATTAATGATCCAAATAAAATTATGAATTTATTAATGAAATGTATTCATGAATCAAAAAAAAAAATATTTGAGTGAGGTACAAGAAAAAGATAAATTCATAGCAATGAATTCACTTCCTTCAAATGTAAATAAAAATGCATATAAAAAAATATGGATGACTGATAATTTATTTAGACATACTGAAGAAAAAGATAAATTATTTCAAAAGTATAAAAATAACAAAACTAATAAACAATACCATAAAGAATATAAAATGAAAAGGAATTGGACTAACAGTTACATAAAAAAAATAAAAATTTTTTTATAATAAATGAAATGAAAATATTAAAAATGGAAAAAGTTATTGGAAAATAACACATTCTGTAATAAATAATAAAGATGATTTAACTGCAAACAAAAGCATGGAGAAACTTATTCAGCAAAAAGGATTACATATCACTCTTTTAGAAATGGGAAAATGTTTTGTAAATATTGGAAATGTTGAAACTTGCAATTGTAATAAGAATTTGACTGGAATTATACTATTCAGTCTTCAAACTCATTGATGATATTATCTCCTACTGAAAATGATATATTAGAAATAATTAAAAATATGAAAAATAAGAACTCTGTAGGTCTTGCTAACTTTATGGTAAAGGATATTAAAAAATTTACTTATGACATTCCACAAATTTTAACTATTCTATTTGATAATATTGTTACTAAAGGTATTTATCCTGATAAGTGGAAAATGTCCAAATTAATTCCTATTTACAAAAATGAAATTATATTGACATAACTAATTACAGGCCAATATCAATACTCTCAAATCTCTCAAAAATTGCAGAAACTTATTTTACAAATTCAATATATAAATTCTTAGAAAAATATCAGTTAATAAATAAAAACCAGTATGCATATCAGAAAAATAAGAGTGCTAAATATTATTATTAGACAATCTAAATGAAATCATAAATAAAAATCTAAACAATAGTAACTATATTTAATAATCTATATAGACCTTAAAAAAACTTTTGATAGTCTTGACCACAATATTTTATTACAAGAATTACATACTATTGGTTTAAGGGGTCCAATGAATATTGTACTAAAGAACTACTACTTTAAAAGGAAATTTAGAATTAAACTAGAAAACAAACTATATAATCTAAAAAAAGGTGTGCCACATATAAATATTTGATTTTTAGTGGTGTGTGTCTAGTTTTATATTTATTTTATTTACCAAATTCTGTGTGTTTATTTTGCGCTCTGAATTAAGGAGTATATTTAATGCAATAAACAAAAATATTAAACGAATTTGCACAAAGTTTTTACTTTTATTTATTGTATTTCTGTTTGTTTATTTTGCTATTTAAAATTTAAAAGTGTTTTTATTTACTTAATTTTAGCTTACATTTCTTTATTCACTAAGTTAATCATATAAGACAATAAAAGATCTTAACATAAAGATAATCAAAGAAAAAAAATATGACCAAAAAAAAAAAAAGAGGACTTACTATTATAAAAAAGAAAATAAAAGAAAATAATACTTATTATAAAAATAAAATCCTTTCCACGGATTTGATTCGTGATTTCCAAGGTAAGTTATAAGCTGTCAAAGCTATGCACTTCTCATTTTTAAGCTATTAAAGAAATAAATAATAATACCAAAATAAATAACGAGAACATTTTTTAATAATGGACCAAATATATAAAATATTTTATTAAGTAATCCATCCGTACTTTTAAAACAATAAAAATGCATTAAAATTCACAAGCAGTGTGAGTTTGTTTTGTTTTTTTTTTTTTGTTTTTTTTTATG
>JAFIDM010105340.1:0-27707 GCA_023159025.1 Thereuonema tuberculata | reverse complement strand
TTCTAAACTTGGCCCAAGCGTTTAGATCGATTAGTCGCTTAAACTTGCTAGCCTGCAAACTCTTAATACATTCTATATAACAGTTCAACTGTATATGGTTTCATAAGCTACTAAAATAAGCACATCCGCTCAACTCTTTATTTCTTATGTTTGATGAAACTATATCTTCTTAAATCTTCCTTGTTTATGTACAGAGTGAGCAAAAATGATTTGAACGATTTCAAAAATTTCCTGTGACATTACTATTGTAAGTTATGATGCGACGAATGGTACAGTTGGGGAGAGCATATGTTCAAGTTTTTTTTGTATGCATAGTTTTTAAATGTTCGATATGGCCATCATTGTTAATGCGACAAATGTCCAAAGGTACTGAAAGTCTTCCGAAAAGCGACGTAGCATTGCTATGAACTTGTGCATTTTCACTTCGTTGAGATCCTGTGGTAAGGATCACCTCGTCTTTAACGTATCCCCATAAGAAATAGTCACATGGAGTGAGATCTAGAGAACGGGGAGGCCACGCCAACAGCTGTTGATCATTTGCACCAGCACGGACGATCCTCTATTGTGGCAACCGTTTGTTCAGGTGGTCGCTTACGGCTTCGGTGGTGCCTCCTCTTGCTGCAGAATGAAATCATGCATGTTGTTTTCCAACTGTGGTAACAATCATTCCGTTAACTTGTCAAGATAGTTGAAGCCTGTTACAATGTTCTCTGCGAAGAAGAATGGGCCGTACACTGTGATCACCAAAATGGTACAGAAAACATTCACTTTCGGGGAATCCTGCACGTGCTCCATGTAAGCGTGGGGATTCTCCATTTCCCAAATTCGCACATTGTGCCAATTCACTCTTCCACTGACGTAAAAGGTGGCCTCATCACTGAAGATTATGGTGGTCGCAAAGTTCTCAATTTCATATCGCTGTAACATCGTCTGACAGAATACCTCGCGATGACGGTGGTCATTCAGTGTCAAATGTTGCAGCCTCTGCAGGCGACATGGATGCATTTGTAGACATTTCCGCAGTACGTGACACACAGGCGTCTGCAGGATGTCCAGTTCTGTACTTTGTCTGCGCATTGATTTTTTTGGGCTATGACGCAACGGTACTTGTCCAGAATGTGGTGCACATTCTCCTCAGGGGCTGTCGACCACTCGACTTGCCATTACAAATGCACTCTCTTCACTTAAATTGATCATACCATTTACGAATGGAGTTCTTGGCAGATAAGCTATTCTGAAGTTTGGTGCGAAAACCACACTGTACTACCGTCACCTACCTGGTTGAGTGATACAGTGGCACCTCGCTATTCGTACACAATCCGTTCCAGGAGGCAGTTCGAATGGCGAATCATTTTTTCACATAAGATATAATGTAAATTGAATTAATCCGTTCCAGACCCACAGATGATTGCTTATTTAAACCTTTGTAAAACTGCTTTCCTTTTAGGCTTGATTGACTCAGTAACCTGTTTTGGACCCATGGCTGCACTATTTTTAATAAAAATAAGAAAAAATAACAATAAAATAGCACAAAGTTCCATGAAGCTTGCGTGGATGATGCGTAGCGTACGGAAGCTAGCACGAGACTGAGCTGAAGCGACCGCATGACGCGGCCAGTAATAAGGTCACGCTGTCCGAATCGCGGGGCAAGCGTACGAATGGCGAGTTGAATTTTACTTGAAAAAGTTGGACGAATAACGAGTTGTACGAGTAGAGGGGCGGACGAATGGCGGGGTTCCACTATATTCTAAAACACAGTACGCGTTTTCCTGACCTGTGAACGCCAACAACAACGTTGTGATCGGCAGCGGTAATCGTTTGTTACACGGCACAACAGCCAATGAACCACTGCTGTCGCATTTGCCAGGACTGTACATACCGAGTTTACAGTTGCCGTGAGACTAATGTAGGTCATACTTCACAATTCCTGAGATATTAAAAAAAAACTTGAACATATACTCTTTACAATATCATTCGTCGCATCATAAATACAATAGCAATGTTACATGACATTTTTGAAATCGTTCAAATCATTTTTGCTCACCCTGTATAAATTAGACCAATAAGTTCCATAAAAGAAATGGAAGGAAAAAACTTGAATAATTCAATTTTTCTTTAGAATGCAATACTTTAAATCTTCATACAATAGCTATTAAAAGAAAATAAATAAAAATAATTATAAATATTACTTTTGATAATCTGCAGAGTTTTTATATATTTAAATTAAGTTGCACTTATGCTAAATTACTTTATTTTAATATTATCAATTCTAATTTTTTTTTATCATAAAAATATATTATTAAGACTGCGTGAAAAAACAATGAAGAGTAAAATAAATAAACTTATATATATATTTTATATAAGAACAGTTTCCTCGTCTTCAATAACTGACGAGGCCGATGACGTCATTGCTCACTTGAAGACGCGGAACGAGGCTATTGTTAAACGGAAGTTTATATTTATTACCGGAAATAGCTATTGCCACCTGGCGACCGTATTACGAAACCTAGCAACATGGTTTTCTGTTTTGAAATTAGGGATGAGAATTCCATTTAGATCTTCGTATTGATCGTTTCTTAATAAAGTGTAAATATGAGTCTTCTTCCTAAACTTCATACTGAGTTCACAGAGAAAGATTACTGGGACAAATTCTTCGTTCAAAGGGGCAGCAAAGCTTTTGAATGGTAAACACGTGGTTTTTAATCATAGTAAACAATCATGTTTTTATTATAAAAAGTTATATTAAATTTAGAATTGAAGTAACCATCACTAAGAAACCAATGATTAATATTAATTAAGTGCTAAAAGATTTTAAAAATAAGTTTTAGATTCTTTTCTTTTCATCTTTTATAATTTTTATTTACAATTTATATGGTTGTTATAAGTAATTACTTATATAAAAAAAGCTGTAATTATATGTAACATTCAAGTAAAAGTTTCTAATATTAGTAATCAGAAAAATTATCAATATTATTAAATATCATAATAAGTTTTTTTTTTTTTGTATTATTTATTAATTACTGAAACTGTTTATTTAAACAAACATTTCATGAAATAAAAGGGAGAAAAATTAAACATACTATTATAGTTGTAGTTCTGATATATTAATATAAAGTTATTAACTGTAGATTAATTAACTTTATTAATTATGTAATACCAAAGAAAAGAAACTTAACAAAAGTTAAAAATTTAGAGTAATATTCTCATCAATTTCGTCATCGATTAATAATGTTTTAACATTTTTAATACTTTTTAGTGTCTCAGAATTATATTTTTCCTAATTAATTTGACTAAATAATTTATATTTTATATAGTTTTCCAATCTTAGACCAAAATTATTATTCAATTTATTGATTTTGAAAGATTTTTAACCAATTGTATCTTAGTTATTTTTTCATTAGCTTTAATAATTGAAAAATATTTTAATACGAAGAATAATTAGGGTTTCTAATCGATAGTCGTAGGCTTTGATTCTGTTAATGATTTTTCGTTATATACATGTATTATATATTTTACTAGTATAAATCAGGTATAGTATTAGCATTAAAACTAAACTTGTATTAAAATATTTTTAATTATTAAAACTAATGAAAAAAAATAACTAGATACAATTGGTTAAAAATCTTTCAACCATAATGTGTGAGGGAGTCTGTTACTGCAGTTGATACCTGGACCCTGAATTTGATGTGAAGACCTGTTCTCGCCACAGAAAGAAATATTGAAAGGCATCAAGTTTGGGAAGTGGAATGGCCTTGTGCCTCTAATTGTTTAGAATGTCTGTGAAATGTAACATCAGTTTATTAATGGCCAGTTGAGCAACTGAGTGTTTTCCTTTAAAGCTCTGAATTATCATAGGTTGGCTTCAGCAGACAGTTCATACATTGTTCTATTTGAATTTCATTGACAAGTTCCTAAAATTTCGATCGAACCTTCTAAATCATCATGTCTAAGGACATTTTTTTATACCATTTAATGCAAGACGGATTTAAACCCAGAAACCCTAAATAGTTATAACTGTTACTGAGGTTGTAAATTCCCTGAAATAAAAGATATAAAGTAGTTTTATAATTTAGTTCACAAAACTTCATTATTGCAGTTTATAAATCTGTTTCTCAATATCATGTTACATCATTGAATTGAACGTATTTTCTTAATATCATTAATGAAATCTTAAAAATAAGCTCCTCCCTAGACGTTTGTTTACATGAATCTTATAGAAAAATCCTCTTCTGATATATTGCATGTTCATCTAATTCTCATTTGTATTTTACTGCCTTTGGATAGCAACCATCACTTAAAAATCATAATATGAAAAGGAAATAAGTAGTACAATACAGATATCTTGCAATCATTTTATATCTTAAATAAAGAAAAAAAGTAAATAGAAAAAAAAAATCACAAGTGGACAGTAAATATGCCTTCGCACACTTGCAACATCAATGAGAATTCTGAACAGCTGTATCATCCTTATTAGGAATCATCAGCAGAATTTACCTTGATGTTTGGCTCAGTTTGCACGAAAGCTTTATCTAAAAGCATTCTCAATCCCGTGAATGGGACGCCGAGATAAAAAATAATCCTGTTAAATCCACAGTATTAATCCCTTGTCCTTTCACTGAAAGGCACTAAGGAATTTAATGACAAATAAGAAACATTGTAAGTTCAATGAAAAGCAAAATTTAACATCCATAATAATTCATAAATAGAGAAAAAATTTATATATCTTATTTGTAAATAAAATAATTGTTCTATATTAAAATTTAGCCATTAACGTAAATAACAATACAATTTTTTTGAGCACTGATTTAGTTTCTCTTAACTTGTAATGAAAGTATTACAAATTTTAAATAACAATGTATGATTTTTTTTTTATTGGGCTAGTTTTATTATGGTATCGAAGTATGGAATGTTTACTGTAAAGTGTACAGTCTATTTACATGTAAGCTTTGTCCTTTACTGTAAATAGTTGCCTTTTTTTCGTTAAGTTTTTATCATTTCGTAGACTTGGGAAAAAAAAAATACTTGAAAAAGATAAAATTTGTTGGCATTAAACTTTTTACATTTATTTTTAGAATTTTCCTTATTAATTCGTCATTGTTCTTTATGATGGAGTCTTTCCAAATTAGTGGAAACTTCCATGAAAATAATGTTCCTACTTTTTATTTAATTAGGTATGGAGAATATCCAGAACTCTGTGGTATTTTGCATAAATATGTGCGACCCACTGACCATATTCTGATGGTAGGGTGCGGTAACTCCAAACTGAGTGCAGATATTTATGATGTAGGCTGCACAAATATTACCAACATAGATGTCAGTGACATCGTCATCCGCCAAATGACCAATAAAAATAAGAAGACAAGACCCATAATGCAGTGGGTGAAAATGGATGCAACACAGGTTGGTATTCTGCTACTTTTCAAAAGAAAGGCATTAATCAAAAGTACCAATCAAATTAGTTTATTTTTAATGAAAATCTTATTTTCATTAATATCAGATATACATAGTTGTGGATTTTGTTATCCCTTAACTCTTTTGGATAAGGAATTTTTGATTGCTTGATTCCTTCAATGATGCAATTTCAATGTTCACTTTGTTTTTGATACTCATTTCAATCTTATTGCAGTTTCTAATTATCTGGATTAATGAAAATACACAAATGACTGTAAATTGCATCCAAAATTGCTGCATTTTTGTAAAGAAAACAAGTGAAGAAAATTCCTAGGGTTTGTGACTTACATGGGGGGGGGGGGGGGGGGAATGATATTTGTGATTTGAATTTCAACATATTCTTTCCCAATCATTATTGTCTGAAATCTTAGGCCAAATATATGAAGTAAAATTGATTCTTCATGCACAGAAATGAAACTTAAATAATGCATTAAAATATTTATCTTAACCTGAATTTCCCAGGGATTGTGAAGATTTAAGAAATATATGCAGAAGAAGCCGTGCCGGCGTGGCCGAGCGGTCTTGACAGCAGTCTGCTGTGCGGGCATTGTGTCGGCACCCAGTTCGATTCCCGGTCGTGGCTTGGCTGTTTCAATTTCCTTTATGGCGTCCTGGGGGCAGACAACAGGAAACCACCCCATTATCTTTCCTCAGGAGTTTCTGGGAGTTCCCCTGTGAATTCCATAGAATTGGACCTGTCTCCGGACAGAATACTATGGGTGGATGGATGGAAGCGGAAGAAATAAAAATAATTGCTTTTATTATATAAATTTCTCACTAAAATAAATAAATTTAAAGTAATTAACATGTGTAAGTTGAATTATTGGAGAATTTTAGGCCACCACACATCTCAGTTAAAAATAAAATATATGTACAATTGAAATATGAGTAGTGTAGTTTTAAAAAAAGGCCAGACACACAATAATTAAAAAACATAAAAACACATTAAAAGCCTAATGTCTCAACCAGATTTTGATCGGACCAGCCAATCTTTTTCAAGTATCTTTTTGAAACAGATGAGCAGGTCCAATTGAAACCTGGTCGAGACACTAAGCTTTTTAATGTGTTTTTATGTTTTTTAATTTTTGTGTGTTTGGCCTTTTTTTTAAAACTACACCATTAATTTCACACACGTTAAATTTATACATAAAATGCGAGTACTTTCGAAATGTTCAACATTTCTTTGTCATGTCAATTCTCCAGTAAATAAATTTAAGTGCATAAATTTATAATCTTCAACTCAGCTATCTAGCAGAATTTATAATTTGTTTGAGACTGAATGTAATTTTATATTAATTAGCTATAATTATAATCTATTATTGTATATTTTACTTATAATAGATTTGTTTTCTCTTCTTACTATTCTTTCAGATGACGTTTGAAGATAATTTTTTTAATGTTGTGCTAGATAAAGGGACTTTGGATGCTTTGATGCCTGACGATAAACCTGATACAATCGACAACATCAACAAGTTCTTTTCAGAGATCCATCGAGTTTTAAAAGTTGGTGGTCGTTACATCTGCATATCTTTGCTCCAAGAACACATACTTCACCACATTCTGAAGCACTTCATTGCTGAGTATGTATAAAAGCTGGCATGTATTATTTTAAGCAATTAATAAGTAAAAGTGAAACAGGAATTACACTAGTCTGCAATGATTTCATTTGAAGTGAGCAGTTCAAAGTTTTTAGAATAATTATAGCATGTCAAAAAATCATTGTCAGGAACTTTTTATCACATGCTGATTTTCTGGGTCATTTAAATTTCCAAGTTTATGTGATTTATAAAAATAAACAAACAATTACATTGATTTTAATTACTTTGCAGAATGGTTGAAGTGAAATGCTTAATATTTGTGCATTTTCTACTTGATTATATTTCAAGTAAATTAAAGAATTACTTGAAAGATTCAAAGTAAAGAAATATTTTTTTAGTTGAGAATATAGATTTACTAAAATATGTCAATTTCAGATAAACTATGGGAGATTTGTAAAGAATTTATTTGATGAAAATGAAACTATGTTGATTGTGTTTTAATAAAATCTAAGTTTTCGAGTGAAGACTTATTAGAATTTATCTGATATTCTCTTGTCTCTTGAGGGCCTACAGGCTAAGTATTAAAGAACATATCAGATATTTTAAGTGCATCAAACAAAAGGTTTTTAAGTATATTTCGTATTAAGCACACATCAGTAAAACACTGTTACCAAGTATTGTTTGAAGTTCTATGAATTGCTGTTTCTCATCTTCTTTTTTTAATTTTTTGATAGAGGTTGGATGTTTCGGCTTCACCATTGTGCAGATGTAGGCAACACCAATAGACAAGATGCCATATTTCCTGTATTTATGGTTGTTATGACGAAGTTTAAGAAACTAGAAGGAATGCAGCTGGTAATTACGTGCATTTCTTATCTATTCTCTATATTATACTGCCTGTCTAATGACAATCGCCAAACTTCTTTGCAAGTGCAATTTTCCTTCAAATCAATGTTTGAGTAAATTGCAGCTTTGATATTATTTAAAAAAAAAATACTTTATTTTTTAAACTTTTTTGCAATCCATATGGTGAATATCCAAGCAATGGGATCAATTAAAAACGTCTTAATTGCTATCTTTACAAAAAGTTTTCAGGATTAAGTGCCACGGCTTCAAGATCTTATATGTTTGCTAACTAGATACCCATACGTAAGTAGGAAATGAATCAACAGTATGGTAGACAAAGAAGACAAAATGGACAATGTTCAAAGTAGGGATATAAGCTGAATTGAAAAGATTATCTCATCTATTTGTCTGGAACAAAAGATATGTATTTTGATTTTCTCTTCTATATATGATATTTGGAACAGTTACAGAATGTTGCTAACAGTGGATCATAGCTAATTATTCCACTTTTTGACAATTTCTACTTGCGCACAGATCTTACTAGCAATTCTGATTACAGATACGTTTACTATTTGAAGATGTCCATAAACCCATTTGCACTATCCATCCAATTATGTCTATTCTATATAAATATAAAAGATACTATTCGGAATGTTTATTCTATGAAACATTTTTAGACTTCTGATACAAGTATCAGAAGCCTTACCCTGCTTTGTCCCTCCGTGGACAAGTATCAATTAAAATATCATTAAATTATCATTCGCAACAATGGCGTCTTTTGCATGTGCAACAATCACGTTTATAATAATAAGGAAATTAAAGCAATATCAATTATATAGTCTTATACCTATCAGAAGCCGTTGCAAAGCATTGTGATTGGTTTACTTATCACTGTCACTATCTTGTTTTTAAACAGAATCATAGCTTTATAAAATTGCAAACTAAAATAAATAAATGAGTCAATGTTATTACTGGACTCTACACTTTGAGGACTGGATGAATTACACAAGAAATCAAAGAACTTAATTCCCTGCTTTGCTTAACATCTCTTTTTCTTATTGTATAGCTACGGCTTCTCCTAGGGGTCGCCCTTTGGGGGTCACTAGGGTTCCGTAGACTTGAACCAATCTCCGGATTGACCTACCTTGGTATATAGTTCTCGAATATGCATATCAAGTTTCAGGAAGATGCATCTAACAGATCAAAAGTTATTAGGGAGCGAGAGACAGACAGACTGAGTGATCACTTTCATAGGAAGATAGGCTAACAATGAAAAAAGAAAAAAAATGATTCCTCTTTTCATTAACATGAAAATTCTGGAATATTCTAATGAATAAATTATTTTAACATGATGGCATTGAATCTTTTGTATGGATGTTTGAAACTGCATTCTAAAAATGTATTCTTGGTTCTCTTCACTGGAGGCATAAATTTGACATCTATATTGGATCCCAGAAATTAATAAATTTGTAGAAATAATACAAGTTCAATTTCATTATCAAATTATAGATATCTTACATGAATATTGAAGGAAAAAAATTGTGCCTGCAAATATGATTTACGACATTAAGTTTTGGTTAATTAACCTTATGTTGTAAAATTAAAATTGTAATTTGATTTATCTCTTTTCCTTTCTTTTCTAGATACTAGAAATAAGTTACGACAACAATAATGCGAAAAGAGTTAAGGATGCAAATGAAATAATGCAGTTTGTTAAGAGTACTCAGCAGTTTTCATTTCTTCGTCACAATCTTAATAAAAAGTAATGTTTATTTGATATTTCATAACTTCTATAATATTTCTAAGTAATATGTTAGACATCCAGTCGACATACTCCTTTTAATATCTTCTAAAAATACAATGTTTCTTTTCTTTAAACAGGAAACTTGATCAGGTTCTGAGGACAGGAAAAATTTTTTCCTGTCCCCAGAACCTGATCAAGTTTCCTGTTTAAGGAAATGAAATATTGTATTTTTAGAAGATATTAAAAGTAGTATGTCGACTGGATATCTATATAACATACTGTTTATTTGCTTTGTTTTTTTAAAAATTTACAAATTTACTTCCGTAAATTGTAGTTTTGTATTAAAGCTGCTAAATTATTTGAATGTATTTACTTAATATGGAATTGATATAGTTTAATTAATAATGAAATTGTGTGGATTCTTCAGTCAGCAACAGATCTCTAAGGTCTGATTAAGTTATGAGGGCTACTTTTCCACAAACACTACACATTTATATACACAGAAGCTCGGTTATAATGCGATCTTTCGGATCCAAGATTTCGAAGATTGCGATATAACCGAACTTTTATTACTTCGTGATGTCAAATGTCATATATATCACCCTATTATCGCCCACATGATTCCAAATTAATTTAAAATGGTCATTTCGCGATTACCTACATCATTCAGAGCTATGTGAGAGAATTTTTTATCTATAAATACATAAATCATTATCTTTTCAACACTTTGATGGGTTATATTAGCCAAAATCGATTTGGCGCTGCCATCTTGGCATCTTGTACAAATGACGAGCCACATAGGTCGAAACTATGTATTCATACGCCTATTAGATTACATGGGCCTCTTTACTGGTTGTCATTGGCAGAAAAATAGATCTCGATATTCATTTTGGTTAAATGAAAAAGTCTGCGATTCTGGTATATTTTTAAAAATATATTGTATTTGATGCATTTTCATGACATTAGGGTGGGTATAGAGTCTCAATTACTGTAAATAATAAGGAAACAAGCATATTAATTCACACCTTTGATTTGATTTTAGGCGAAAAACGGTAAATTTTGCAATTTTACAATTATACACCTTTTCAAAAATAGACGGGGTCCAAGACCAAATCGCGTTATATCCGAATTCGCGATATAAACAACCGTGTTACAACCGAGCTTCTGTGTAATTAGCTCTTTATTGCATCACTACCATCGGTTCTCAAGACTGCTCTTTCATTAGTTTATAGATTACAAATAATTGTTTTTTAAATGATTAAATTACTGGGTTATTTAATGTGAGTAAAGAGGAATTTGTAAACTTAAAAACTTATTTTTACTTTATTTTACTTTTTTACCCATAATTTATTATCTTAAATTGTGAATCCTCCAATATGAAAAATTTACATTTATATTTCAGAATATTACAAAACAATTTTAATGCAGGCTTTCTCGTAAAAATATAAATACGAAATTTTATACATATCCTGTTGAGGTAATTTTATATAGCATATATTGTCCAAAATCATCTTTGATGAGTTGCCAATCTTGCTTATAAGTCACATTTTTTATTCAGGGCACATGTAAGTAATGCTATGGTTATCAAGCTTTGAACTCTGGACTAGTATAAAATTTCATTCTAAACAGGCGTATGATTTTTTAAGCACTGATTATTTTACAGAATCGTACTGCAACCAATCTTCCATTTATTTTTGATAATCACTGTATTCAAACTTCAAAGAATGAATTAGGAATTACAACATTCTTCAGTGCCATTTGAGTTCTCCTTTCATTTACTAATCCATATAGTAATCACACTGGAATTGCAGGTTCAAGGGTTTTTAACAGGAATTTTACCAAAGGTAGAGACTTATGAGCTTCTTTGACTAAATCAAATTATTTTAAAGAAATTTATTTAGAGCTAGCTGAATTTTTATTGGTTTAAGATTACTAGGAGGTGTGTATGTTAATTTAATATGTTTATGACAATGAAATATTAAGACATTAATTGCTTATTCATTTGTATCTCATAAGGGAATAGTTTTAGGAGGTATTGCGAAGTGTTCTGTGGGAGGGTTTGTAGGAAGATTAATTATTAAGAACAGCTGTTATTGCTGCCAACTTTTTTGTAGGTTCCACGTGGGATAAGCTTCAAACCACTGGGAGATACAGTTCTGCGACATGTTTCATTCGATTTTTCAGGTCAACAACCATAAGAAACCCCTGATTTCGCCCCTTAATTTACCTTTCTCAGTTGTGGCTTTCACACAACTGAGCCAAACATCCAGGGTAAATTCTGCTGATGATTCCTAATAAGGATGAAACAGCTGTCCAGAATTCCCGTTGATGTTGGCTCAATGTGCAAAGGCATATTTGTTGTCCGGTTCATTTAGCTGTTATTGTGTTGCCAACTTTTTTTATAGGTTCCACGTGGGATAAGCTTATTCTTCAAACCACTGGGAGATACAGTTCTGCAATATGTTTCCTTCGATTTTTCAGGTCAACAACCATAAGAAACCACTGATTTCGCCCCTTAATTTACCTTTCCAGACCTTCAGCAAGTCTTCATTTCACCCAGGGTGAAATCTTTACATTATGGGCGAAATCTTTCGCTAGCCGTAACTCGATACCGAAGCATTTCCGGACCTATGTTTATATAACTTTTTTTCTTTACTTTTCCATGTAGAATGAGCTCCCGAAGTTTCTGCATATCTTCGTGAATGACCCTGTATATGTTACAATATATTATAATATCTATATTACAAAGAAACATGGCCACCCCTCCAAGAATAAATTAATTAAAAGAAATTTGTCTTTTCATTAAAATAATTTTTTGATCAAAAAATTATATCATTGTCACTGCTCTTTAAGAGGACTATTACGAGTCATATCCAGAGAGATTTGTGTAGGAAATTTTCCACAATTCTCAAAATATTCTTGCAATCTTTTAATAAACATTTTACTGAAAGAAGTCGGATATAAAACAAGACAGGATTTCACATTGAATTGTGTCATAAAATAATTAAAGGACGGAAAACTGCATTCAATGTAGAATTATACTTAAATTATTTACAACTGTTTAAAAATACATAACATTAACATATTTAAAAAAAAATAATGTTGTCGTTCTTGCTTAATTGTAGTATGATTATTTTAACAATCTTGTTACTAATTTGTTACTGGATTTTATGAAATTGGGTTAAAGATTTTTTGTTATTATATTTAAATTTAAAATTAGCTAAACTGTAATGTTATTTTATTCTTAAGATTTGCACAGTAGAAAATTCTAGTAACCATTTTGAATGATTAATAAATTATTTTAAAATTACTTCTTTTCAGAAATGTTAATGGAAGTAATATATCAGTTGATCTATTCAGTCCTGAATCCGACAAACCCCGATACCATCTCTACATTATAGATAGAGTCGAAAAATCAACTATTAAATTTGCCATCTTCATTGTTCCTCTGGGAAGGCAAGTATTAACTTATTAATAAAGGTATTTTTTTTAATTATGAAATTAATATTCATTAATGCTAGAATGTAAGTGTAGCATTGTAGAATGCTCAGTGATTTTAGAATTATAAGAATGTGACTTTTTTTTTATTATTTATTTATTTATTTACTTATTTTTTTTTTTAGAGAGAAAGAGTGGATTTTTGGCACTCCAGAAGGGAGGCTTCATTTAGCAGAAAGTGCTAATTGCAATCGTCTTGTAGTTGTCATTTTAAATTCCAGTCATACATTTGAAAATGCCGATTCTATAAAACATGAACTTTCAGAAAAAGTAATGGATTTGGCACCACGTGGATTACCGTCGAACTTTCAGGTAATATTCTTTTAACTACTTAAAAGGTACTTTACAAGTCTTCAATTGCCTAAATTCGCTAAGTCTTGTAAAATTGCCTTTGCTGATTTTTCAAGTCCTGGTTTCTTTGCATTTCTTTTACTTTTGCATATTCTCTTTTATTCTCAAATGCCTCTTGTATAGTCTGATTTGCAGATTGTTGTTGTATATTTGTTTAATTAAATAGCTACTGTATTTACCTTTGTTCGTAATTACTTAGGTTTCTTATACAGTAGAGCCCTGATTATCCACAAGCGGATGATCCGCGAGTGCCGCAAAAAATTTTTTTAATTACGAACCTCAAAAAAAAAAACAATTTTAATCCAAGCCAACAACAGGGAAAGTACAATAGACCCTACAGTGCGAAGGTCGAAAATTACTGATAGGTTTATTGTGCATCGTAATCCAATAGGCCTTCTCGGAATTTGTGGATGAGTGGCAAGCTCTTGCTCTGCAGAAAGGTTTCTGCTGTACTGTACATATTTTAAAAGTTTTGCATATTATGTTTTTTGTATTGGGTGAGTGCGAAAGTTCTACCCGTTTTTGGATATGAAAATTTGCATTGGAATTGCCCTCACACTTGACATTGTAATGACGCAAATCGTCTGCCAATCAAACGTGTGGATGCCTCACATATAAATGCATCGTGTCTCATAAAGTTAATCATCTCAAAAAAAATATCAGAGAGTGTAACATGGAACACGAGAAGGATCATATAAGACATTGTTTGTTATATGAGTTCGATAAAAAGAGTACGGCAGCCATTGCATGTCGCAATGTTTGTCAAGTTTATGGGGAGGATTCAATAGACGAAAGCACATATCGTCGATGGTTTTGTAAATTTAGGGAAGGAGACAGAAGCTGCCAAGATCAGACTAGGAGTGCATGGCCATCACACGTTGGAGAGGACGATATTGAACAAGCCGTAAGGAACAGCCCGAACCCAACCTTGCAAGAATTAGCGGAGACCTTCAACGTACACCGGACAACGGTCAAGAGACGGCTGGTTAAGTTGGGTTTTACGAGAAAGTGGGATTGTTGGGTTCCACATAACCTGACAGCTAAGCAACGGGATGACCGAATCGCCACCTGTGTTTTGCTTTCCCGGTACAAAAATGACCCATTCTTGACACGAATTGTGACAGGAGATGAGAAGTGGGTTATGTATCGTAACATAAAGCATTGTAGGACTGTGTTTCGCCCTGCTGATCCGCCTGCATCGACTTCGAAAGCTGAACTTCATCCCAAGAAGGTGTTATTGAAAGTGTGGTGGGATGTGCAGGGAATAATTCACTGGGAGGTCCTGCCACTCAACCAAACCATCAATGCTGCCTTCTACTGTCTACAGTTAGACAGGCTGCATTCAAATTTGGTAGCAAAGCAGCCAGGTCTCATCAATTGTCGCGATGTTATCCTTCATCATGATAATGCCAGGCCACATGCTGCTGTCATCACTCGCCAAAAGTTACTGGTCTTTGGTTGGGAGGTTTTACCCCACCCTCCCTATTCTCCTGACTTGACACCAACTGACTATCACCTATTTCGTGCGTTGAACAATTCCTTCAGTCAGAAAATCTTCGATGATCTTGATGATGTGAAAACTAACATCCTAGACTTTTTTGACTCGAAACTGCCGGAATTTTACCGCCGTGGGATTCATCTCCTACCAAAAAGATGGCAAGAGGTCCTAGATAGCAATGGGGATTTTGCACAAAAATAGGTACTCTTCATTTTGCGTTTATTTGCTCTTCTATATGGGTAATAAAAACGGGTAGAACTTTTGCACTCACCCAATATAATAAAACATAGTTTTTATGCTGAAATATTTTTTTCGTGTTTACACCTCATTTTTAGTCTTTTTTCGGGTTATTTGCGATTTTTACTATCCGCGGTACCCTTGCCACCCAATTCCGCGGATAATCGGGGCTCTACTGTACTTAGCACTTAAACCAAGGATTTAAGATAAAAAAGAATGAATAACGAGTAACTGCAATTTCTTTAAAATGAAGGTTAATCATTGACTGCAAATTTTCTTTTCAGTAGATTTGTACTAAAAAAAAAGGAATAAAATAAAAGCTTTTGGAAGAACTTGAAGCTTACTTTCTTTAATATCTATTTTACTCTGTATTATTTTCATGAGTATCAAAAATAAAAATAAAATCTCTCACGAATTGTAAATTATCATGCATTCCAAATGATATTTTGCCATCAAATTGTCCATTTGCTAAAACATAATTAAATAATAAATCTTAAATCCAATTAATTTTAACAAAAATCAAGGCATGTGCTTAATGTAAAAAGGATTACTCAGAAATATTGGCATATTGGACAAGAAATATTGAAAATATTGACAGGCAATTCAGTGATAGTCACTTGTCACATCTGTAATGCTTTCCTGTGGATATTTTTATCACCTTTACAGGCATCTACACTGCTGGCCATTGAAAGTGCAACACTGCAAAAGAGAAGAGCTATCAAAGCCAAATTTATTTTACAGATAACTTATGGTACAAAGGTGAAATGATTAAAATTCGATACCTCCAATGAAAAACATTGTAACTCAAAAAACATCATATTTGAGTTATACTGTTTTTCTGACGATATTCAAGGATATCCTGGAATAGCCAGTGGTTACCACAAGCCTAGTAGTAGTTGCATACTGTGAACATACTTAGAGGGTCTTGTTTTGTTATTTTAAAATCTTTATTTTTGGTAGATATTTAAACTTGTTTTGATGCTCCTGAAAATTGCTGAAATTTAGTTACAATGTTTTCATTCGGGGTATCGAATTACAGCTTGGTGTGACTTGTGGAACATAAAGAAATCAGTATCTTGTGTAGCCATCATGGACGGCAATAATGTCTGCTACACGGCCTGGCATAGAGAGGAAGAGATTTGGATGTGCGTTTGGAATATGTCAGTCCATGCGGTTTTGACACGGTGCCAAAGTTCATTTGCTGTAGCCGCAGGTGGTCTATAGTGTGCCAGTCATTGTATGATCATGTACCAGATGTGTTCAATTGCGTGGGCCAGGGAAGAAGCTGAATTGACTATCCAGGAATTGTTGTGGTCATTTGTGGTCGCACATTGTCCTGTTGATAAGTGGCTCCAGGCAGGCCCTGATTATAAGGGACAACAACAGGCTCCAACCTCAGAGATATAACAGTGGCTATTCAATATACCAGGAGTGCATCTAAGCGCAAGAGGGACTGGAATCCATACCATAACGCCAGGTGTCAGACTGGTATGGTGATGCATAATTCAGGACTTACTCTTTCGCTGTGGTGCCTTCAGACACGGATGTGACCATCATGGTGCTGAAGACAGAAGCAGGATTCATCGAAAAAAAAGATGTCATGCCATTCATCCCTTCATACACGATGTTCTAAGCACCATTGCAGCCATAAATGCCTGTGGCATATAATCAAAGATGCCGAAGCAATGGGTGCCTTGTAGAAATTTCCATGCCGTTGAACCATATGTGCGGATCCTGGTTAGTGTGCAACACACCTTAATTCTTATGCTAGGGTTTGTGATGTGACTGTACGATCCATAATAGCCATGCGCACAAGTTGTCTGTCCTCTTCAAAATACGTACATCAAAAAACGTTATCTTCTTTAATCCAAACTAGACACATAAATAAACTCCAAAACACCTTCACTGTAGACACTGTTGATACCAAAATTTCGTTTTAATTTCTTAAAACTTTTTCAAGGTTTTGTTTGATGAACAAAAAATAAAATAACATAGAAAATGAAAGAGAAATTCTTCTCTCATTAAAACAATATAAAAGTACAAGAACTAAAAAACATGAATAAACAAAGCAAGTGAATAAAAATTGGACAATAAAACGGTGACTATTGTTGACAAACAGATGAACTATATGAGAGATAAAAATTCTTTTACTCTCACATTGTTCATCAATGATTCCTATACATGGACAAAGACATCTCATTTACTCTTAAACACTTATTCTTATTAAAACAAACACAACAATTAATGAGGCAAGATTCTATCATGAATCTTTTCTGCTCATCTTGTTCGTAATGGGCAATCTTTACGATGGGGTCCGGGTTGTGTCCGTTTAGCATGCAATGGTCAGTGCAGTCTGAAATATTCTCTTCCCTATTATTGAAAGCAAGAACATGTTCCTGCACTCTTTCTTCTACCGTCCTGCCCGTGCTTCCTATGTAAGTTGTTCAAGAAGATAAAGAAGAAAAAGAGTAACAATAAAGATGTATTACATAGTATGGGAGTGGTATATGCTTTGATATGTAGAGATTGCCAGGCAGCTTACAGAAATTAAAACGAAATATTGGTATCAACAGTGTCTACAGTGAAGGTGTTTTGGAGTTTATTTATGTGTCTAATTTGTCTGTCCTCTTGTTTGGTGTTGTTATGGGGCCCTTGAGATCCTTCACATGGGTGAAATTGTCTCTGAACTCCCAAGTTCCACATTTGCATCACTATGGCCATATTTTGTCCAATACGAGTACAAATTTCTCTGAAGAATAATCTGTAGTAGTCTTGATATGCCACAATTCTCCCATAATCAAAGTTGGAAATCTGCTGGTATTGCTGCCGTATTCTTTGATGAGGCATACTGAAGCCATCTGTGCACAAGAACGACAAGCAAACACAGTTCCAATACTGCACAGCGGCTGTCTGTTCTCCTCTCTTATACTGCTTTCAGGGGGCATTACTAGCTCACATTATTTGCATATGTGCTGTGCTGCTAACCATTTACACTTGCTTCCATGATCTATACATCGTGCAAATTTCGGGGCAATTGGATGCATCCTTCCTGGTGTTGCACTTTTACTGGCCAGCAGATATAGGAGAAATTTTCAAATACGAAAGATAGATTGTCTCTTGTCAGTACCAAGTTTTAAGAAGATACTTCTAACAGTTCAGGTTAGATATTATAGGGATGCACAGATTGACTTATTTGATTAACCTTATTGCTTCAAAAGTTATAGTAGAGAAGGGCCAACACACAGACGCAGACACACAGATAAACATACTAACTTTTGAGTTGCCACTTCTTTAGTGGCAAAAAAAAAAAAAAAAAAAAAAACCTAAATATTTTGAATAGCAGTTTAGTTCCAAGTCAACCCTTCATATATAGCCAAGTGGTCTATATGTTGGTGTACTATTGACTTAGCCAATATGTATGAATCTGGGTTCGAATCGCAGAATCTGCATGAATATTTACTTTCTTTCCTGTGTTTGTCTCCTTTTATCTCTCTATGGCCATTTGTTAATTCTCAGGCTTGCATAATAGGTCCCTGTCACCTACTATTGGATTGTACTTATGACCCTTAATGTAGAATAGAGTAGTACAGAGATACAAGGCTTTAGTTTAAATTACTTTTAATCTTATCTTTAATCCTGTAAGATAAATGATAGTTTAATTTTTTTTCTTTACAGTCCATAATAGTAAAGCTTTTTCTTTATTACACTTTTCTCTATATTTCAGGCTCCTTTTCTTTCCACTGGAGAAGATAATGTAGATGATAAAAGCATAGTTTGTAAAGGCCACAGTGAACTTAGTGGCGACTTTCAAGTGAAAGATGTCGAAGGCAAAGATCAGGAAAAATATCGGCAGCTTATATTTTTATCAAATCATAATGTTGTTCAGTCAGAAGCCAAACTAAAATTAGGTATTCGAAACTCATTAAAGTTATTCTTGCTAAAAAAATTCTGTTTTTTAATGGATTTCTTTTGTTGGGTTTGTGCAAGTTAATATAAACAAAAGTACCGGATAGTGTTTTTGGATTGTTTCTGAATTTGTTTCATAATGTTTTCATTGTTAGTCAACTACCCAACTATACTGAAATTTGAAAATTGCAGATTAAAAACATTGGGAAAACAAACAAAATAACAATAATATTAACCACCAAAATGCCAGTTACTAAATTGCATTTGATTTTTTTTTTAATTAAACTCTTAACAAATTTTGAAAACTTTGCCCATCTTTCAAAACCATAAACTCGTTTTACAGATCTTGGTTATGAATTATATCTCAGTAACTACAAATGATAAGAAAAGCAACAATTAAATGAGCTCTGAAATGGGATACTCCATTTTTTTTTTACAAATACTGTCTGTATTAGTAATTACATGTTATAGTGAACTCAGAATAGTAAAATTTCTTACAAATTGGAAACACTATCATTATGAATGAGGACCTACAATAAATAAAAGATAAATGAGACAAATAATGCTAGAAAATGAAGAAGTCGAAAGGCAATTGAAGATTTTAGCTATTACCAGGAGAATCAAACTTTATAAACAAAAATTGAAAATATATATTATGAGTGGCTTATAGTAATTCAAAATAATTGAACAAACAATTTCATGTTTACATTCTACTGCTAATGTAGTTCGTATGAAGCTGAAAATCATGGGCAGCCTAATGGTCTAATTGCAACATGCTTATGGAGGAGAATTGCCAGGATAAGTCCTGACTCTTCATTATCTGCCAAAAAAAAAAAGGGGAAGTTTTTAATATTTCTTAGTTTAAAGCAAGTAGTTATAACTTTGATTTATCCATCATGTTTTTATATTTACTTATTTTTCAGTTATTGTTAAGAAAAAGAAACATAAAAAAGGAAAGTGGCTGGTGGACCATAGTTTTCTTGCGTGCCAGCACCACTCACTGATGATTGGAGGAATTGCTTTAATGCCAAATATAAAAACTCTTTTAGGTAAGGAAACTATATGTTTTAGCAGTTCTTATTGTCGATCAGAATAGGATATTTCCACAATAGTTATAATTAATATGTTGATAAACTTCTTTAATTACTTCTGAAATCTAATTGTTTTCCAAAAATAATGTAAAACTCTTATTGTATATTTAACGGATTCTATGAGGAAAAAGAAAAGTTTCTTTTCCTGTCCTCAAAGAAACCTGAAGAAGCTTCCTGTTGAAGGAAGAGAAATATTGTGTATTTTAGAAGTTTAGAAGTACTTGTAATTAAAGAAGTTTATCAACATATTAATTCTTATTGTCAGTTTTATTTGCATTAATTTTTGTTGAATGTTACTTAAAAGAAATAGTCTATTAATCTTATATGTCAAATATAGGTATCCAAGATAGGAATATCCTACAACTTCCATTTCCGCCCTTCCCTCCTTTATATAGGAAAAGAGAGAGAGGGAGGAGAATGATATTTTTTTTTTTTTGATATTTTCTCTCAACCAACCGTTCATTGACTTGACCATTTTTCCCATAACTTTTTTTTTTTTCTTCTCTCAACTTGGCTATTTATTTCACTTCTTTCCCTTGCGTCTTTTTTTTTTTTTGGCTGTTAACGTTATTATTCTTTTTTTTTATATTACTTTAACAAGGTCACTATTATTTATATTCGACGCTATTGTACAAGGAGTTCGAACCGTTGACAAATCTATACCCAATATCAAAACCTTTAGAAACAGATGCCTCTTTGATGAGACTTTACTATTGGAATAGCGTGCCACTATATTCTTCCATATT
Organism: Thereuonema tuberculata; assembly: GCA_023159025.1. Lineage (NCBI taxonomy): Eukaryota > Metazoa > Arthropoda > Chilopoda > Scutigeromorpha > Scutigeridae > Thereuonema > Thereuonema tuberculata. The sequence continues at coordinate 6,801 of JAFIDM010105340.1, read as the reverse complement.
TGCCATCAGAGACAGTCAGCAGTCAAGCTACTCATTGTTATAATAGAAAGCGTTGCATTGTTACCGTTGCCGTAAGTTGACGAAATTTTGATTCAGTTTGTTGTAATAAGTGTTTGAAGTGAAAGTAACAGATTGGTTTCCATGGCTTCAACCAAAAAGCGCAAGTTTACTGACGAACTTCGGTGCTTTCAGAAGAAGTGAACAGAACTACATATCTGTTGTGAATTCATCACCCCTGATCCATCTTAAGACCTACAACCCTATCATCGATTGCCCATCACTATTGCTGCACTTCCTTAATTCCTTTATTTCCCTCACTCCCACAATGTATTCTCACCTCGTATTGTGCTGTTTGTTTGTGCCTTCCTTGAAGATGGAATAAGCATAGCATTCTGAAACTGTTGCTTTACTACCGTTTTTTTAATCCTGCTTATTCGTCTATTTTGCAAGTAAGAATGTTTTACTTTCATTTGTCTCTTTATTTTAAGAACGCACGTTAGCCTTCTTGTTCTTGACTATTGTACAAGGTCCTTTTATTTTCTTTATGTCTTCATGTGGATAGGTTTATTTTTTCATCCATTGGTTTCCACCGATCTCCTTTCAGGCTTAACTGTAAATCTCTTTTCTAAATTTTGTGTTTATTTTATCTTCTCACTTAGCTATTTATTTATTTTTTTTATCATCATTATCCATATTGTTTATTATTATTATTACTGTTACGATTATTTATTTACCGTATTTACTCGCGTATTTTTCGCCCTCGTATAATTGACGCACCCCAAATTTTAAGAGCATATTTTGGATTTTTTTCCCCGTAATTTTCTCAGTGTCAAATAGTAGACTAGTCAATTATAATGGTAAAGGGCCTCTCCTTGCTCATCTTAAACTGTCTTCCATCTGACCATAAAACGTTTGCTTTCATGACCGTCGCCTCTCTCTTAAAAGCTGACTGAGGTTTGCTAGATCTGTGGGTAGTGATAAATCTCGCAATCGGTGAACTTGTTTGCTATTTGTGACGAAAATGAGTGATAAGCAGAAGCTTACTGGTAAATATAGTAGTTACATGGCCAGTTTTAAAGTTCGTGTAATTCTATATGCGGAGAAACATGGGAACCGAGCTGCTGGGAGAGAATTTGCTGTTTTGGAAAGATTTTTTTATTTCTCGCATAATTTACACACTTCTATTTCAAAATGATTTTTTTCCTCCAAAAAAGTTCGAGTAAAAACGGTAAGTTTTGTTCAGTTTTTTTCTAATACATTTATTTATTTACTTATCTTCTTATAAAAATTTCTCTTACTTCAGTTTCCCCTCTGAATTTCAACAACACCCCAAATTTCTCTCCCTCTCACTTTTAAAATAAGTATCCCCATCCGGACTACAATTTTTAAAAACAAGCAGACAAGGACCGTAGACTCCCTCTATCCCCTGTTGCCCATTACATCAGTTTATTACTTTGTTTGTTTGTTTGCTTATTTATTTATTTTTCTTCTCTCCGATCTGTTATCATTATAGTTTCTTTTTTTTCCCTCTGTTCCATTTCTCTCACTCACCTTTTTTTTTTTGGTTCTTCTCACTTCTTTTGATTTTAAAGAAACACACTGAATGGCTTCTCTCTGTCACTTTTAACCAAAGCATCCCACCACACAATTAAAAACATATCCTGCCTAAACCTTCACTATCTCACCCCTGTTATATCAGTGTGCTCACAATCTCTAAGAAGAAGGCCACGAAAATAACTTGTCCGAGACACAGACAAAGTAGAAGCAGCAAACTTCATGTAAATCTCATCATCTCATGAAGAAGGCTGAAGGAACCGAGCCGAAATATTGAGTAAAACTCACCTGGAATGGGAAAATCCTCATAAAAGACTACATCCTATTGGAATATTCTGTTTTAAATTTGTTTTTCAATTATGTTTTTGATTAAAAGTCCCAAAAACAATTTTATTGTAATAAGATATATTTGAGTTAGACAACATATTGAAAAGAGAAATGATTTATTAAAGCAATAAAAAAAATGTGAATTAGTTGGAAAATATATATAATCTCTCTTAATAGTTTGGGGGCTGCTTGAATCACTTGAATTTATAGACTTAGAACTGTGTCCTCAGTGTCTTTATGACAATGTGCTGACTGTCTCTATCTATCTATCTATCTAACAGCCTTTAACAGCCCACTGCTGGACAAAGGCCTCCCTCAGACAGCTCACTGTCTCGGGGGATGAAAGTCTAATCTCCCACGCTGACTTTCAACTGCGGGTTGGGAGATGCATTTTAACCCTAACTGCCAGGGTAAAGAAACGGGAACGGACAGAAGGAGAAACAGAAGAAGAAAGAAGAAAGAAACATCCATGCCACGACCGGGATTCGAACCCGGGAACTGGCACACTGGCCGCAACGGTAGACCTGCCGTCTAGACCGCACGGCCATGCCAGCACGGCCTGACTGTCTCTACTGCCAGTATATTCACAGAAGCCATTTCTCTACAATAAATATTGTGAATATCAAATAATCCTTTCATGTAATCTTTACAGCAGAGAAACTAGCTTTTATTTGAAACATCAATTAATATTTCCCAAAACATTGATTCATTATCCATTAGACCCCCCGATTTGAAAAAAGTGCTTTTCATCAATTTAACTCGAAAAATGTGATTAAATATGCAAGAAAAATTTCTCTCTAAGATTTACTGATGAAATGTCATCCAATTCTTGTTGCGCTTCTTCAAAACTATCAAATGTCTAAGCTGTTCAGTAAAGAACTGAATGAAAGTTTTCAATAAATCAGAGAATATAATGGAAATTTGCTTCTAATAGTCTATAACTGTATAGATATGCAAAAATTCAAACCAGTGGAATGAAGCAAAAATAAGACAACATAAGCATTTTTTAAAATGGCATTTATTTAAAATTTTAAGTGCACAGGTTACTATAAAAGTAACTTGATAAGAATAACAATTCATTTTATCCACATATCAAACTGATTTTTAAAATAATTTAAGTCTTATTTTGTTATTATTCAGCTCTTTTTAATTATCTGTTTTTGTTTTTTTTTTTTAATTTTGCAGATTCAAGTCTATCCATTTTAATTATAGGCCTGGGAGGAGGTGGTCTTCCCATGTTTATTCGAAAGCATTTTCCGATGGTAAGAAAGCCATATCCAATATATTTTTACAAATCTTTTGAAGTTAATTAAAAGCAGTATTCAGTAATCATATTGGTTGAATTTTATCTAAAATTTATGCATTCTGTTCTATGCTTGAAGCTATTCAGTATCCTACTGCACTGAAGTCAATCAAACCCCTAATAGACAATCACTCAAAATCCTATCTTGTTTATTTGTCAAAAATTTTTACGGCAAGTTTTAGTTTTTTATTCTAAAACTAGCAAATTTTATCAGAATTTTGTAAGGAGTTTGTCAGACCATTTTCTATCTTTTTACTGATTGTAAAATATCCTGCACCCTCTGTAGATCTTGGTTTTTGTAATTGGTAAGTACTATTTCAATCATTTTTTACTTTTTGTACATATTTTTTAATATAACTGTAAAATACTTTTTTTTTCTTCGAAAATTTAGATAAAATTTTGTACTTCAAAAATCAGCTCTTACATTATTTTAAATTTTCAAATTTTATCTTCTAATACTAATAACATTATTTATATTACAGATCTTCATTCCATTGAAATAAATTTATTAATTACTGTTCATAGAAATATTGTAGATTTAATTTGTAATTGTTTATTGTTTTTTAATATCTGAGGAACAATTATCCTCTAACGCTTTGTGAATCTGTTGGAAATATTTGTTTGTTTGATGTATGAGATACTCCACCTGTCCTGCTAAAAGAGTTAACTCTAATAATGTCTGATTGTTTGAAAAAGTGTCCACTTGTTCTGAACATTGACAGATGTCTGTCAGTTGACTGATTTTGATATTCTTTGAATCTGATTCCAGATTGATAGGTGTCGATTGTTCCTGTACTGTAAGTTCCGTTTGTTCCATTCTTTCTTCAGTTTCTTGGGCATTGGTAGTCTGTTGCGGTTGAACTAATTTATGCCGAGGATCATCTTCAAAATATCGTAACAAGTAAATTACATTGTTGGATGTCTGTGCAAGTGTCTTCTGAATGTTTTCAACAGGAAGTAATTTTAGTTTGATATTATCCATATTTTGTTCTAAGTATCGTTGAAGATTGTGTACTCTGAAACTGATAATGTTATTTTGATCTTGAAGTCCTTTCTGAGAATAAAGCATTTTGCTTTCAAAGTCATTAATTTCCTTTTTCAACATATTGAGGTGAATAGTTGTGATATTGACTGTTCTTTCAATGTCACTCAGAATCTCATGTTTATTGGTTTCCATGACTTTTACTATACGGTTTTCACTACTGTCCTCACAGTGGCGATTCTTCTCAATCTCTTGGAGTTTTGCTTCGATATTGACAAGCCTGGCATCAACAACCTCTTTTATCTGATCTAGCTTCTCTATAATCATGCGTTCATTCGTTGAAGGCATTTCCTTATCGGGATCAGGAGCCAGTCTCGTTTCCAGACTGGAAATCCAGGTATCCAGCCTATGACTAAGTCGAACCTCTATTTCATGCAAGGCTCGGTTGACTTGCTCAATGTAGCTAGTGCCTGGAGGAGAAGGAGGAGGAGGTGGTGGTGGTGGTCGAAAGCTCATGTGACGACTCTCAAATTGCCTGATCAGTCGATCCTCCATATCTTTTAAATTCTGAGCCATCTGCTCAAGCCTTGTGTCCATACTAATCATCTTGAAAGCATAGTCTAAAGAAGAAAAATCCCTCATCTGATTCTCAATGTGTCCAAAAGATGATTGAAGGCCTTGCAACTCGGAAGCACTGAAACATCAGAAAGCTAAAATTAGATATATTACATAACTTAATAATTAAAAATCAACAAAAAGAAATAAGTCTGAAACTAAGTATTTAAAATATTTTTAATTTTTCATATCCTTCTCATAAAGTTAAAGTGTTCCACTACAAGCCTATGTGGCCCTTGGGGTCGCAGGTGATAAGGCTCCTAGCACTTCTTGACCAACAGGGCTAAGTTTAGGTGGGTGATCAGTCCGACACCCACCTGCCTTTAATCCTGGGAAAGAAGCCTGGTACCCATTCGACAGAGGGCTGAGTAGATCCTGGGACTCGTTTGAGGAAGAATGGAGTGTGAAAAAAATCCCCACCCTCCTCCGAGACCGGGGATCGAACCCCCTCCCCCCACCTCCAACCTGCAGCTTTGCGCCCTTACCACTTATCTACCGGGCCCACTTATATTTTTCATCCCTATTATAAATCGAACATTGTAAATTGAATTACAGTCGTCCCTCGTTTATCGCGGTTAATCAGTTAATCAGTTCCAGACTCTATCGCGATAAGAAAATTTCTGTGAAATAGAATTCTTTATTTATAAATAGAATATTTTCATAGCTAGAGCATAGAAAACCTGTTCACAACCTTCTAAATATGGTTTTTAACATTATTAAAGCCCTCTGGACATGAAATAACACCCTGTTAGTTTAGGAGCCATCGTGGGGCTTAGATAAAAGTTCTCAGAAATCGCAAACACTTTCAAGAGCAAAGATGCTTCCGATGTGTAGCGATGTATAAGCAAGTATGAGAGAAACGAGCTTGTGTGAGACTGAGCCAATTAGTGGCCAGGATAGAAAGAGGATAGGATAGCCAATCAGTGAACAGCATGCTCTGATTGGCTTGGTTTCACCACACCCAATTTTTTTGGAAAAAATCTTGTGCACACACAAGGAATGAGCGGCAGCACCTGGCGTTAAAGGATTTGCTGGGGTGCTCGAATACATAGGCCTACAGTTCATACGAACAGTAATTTTAATTTTAATTGTAATTGAGGTATATACTCGGACAATTGAGCGTGCACTGTATCATTTTCACTATCTCGGATCAACTTTTTAATGAATATAGTATATTTGGAAAAACCGCAATAGAGTGAAGCTGCGAAAGTCGAAGCGCGAAGTGGCGAGGGACGACTGTACATGAACATTTCCCTAGAATTACATAACAAAAAAATTAACTTAATAATTTTGTGAAAATAGTATAGAAGTTTTGTTAATTGGTTTTTAACTGTAGGATAGTCTCTCAAGATAAACATACTCATAATCTTAATTTGGTTTAAGCATGTAATAACACAGTCAAATTCATCCACCAGAGTGCACCTGCCTGTGAACCGATAGTTACTAACAACATATCCTTTTCTTGATTTAGGCTTAATTTCAGTTGCACTAGAAGAAGCTGTTCCCATGCAGCCTTGACAATCAGGTGAAAATACTTGCAGCCGAAACTTATAAGGCATAAGCAGAGAGAGAGAGAGAGAGATGTAATATCACTTTCAAAAGCATAAAGCTTTCATTATTATCTATATTTAGCATCATAATTAAGTCGGTACACCTGAATAATAAAAGTTCAGCAGAATGTTTAAAAGATATTTAAAAAAACAACATTACGACTATAGTTTTGGCTTACACAATGGGCGAAGCCATCATCTAGTAAATAGTTGCTTACAATAACAGTTTATATAAGGTCCAAAGAGGCGGAGGTCGCCGTGGCTAATCCCCATAGGTAATTACCTTGAACTGGCGTGTGGGATGGGCAGCGGAACTTGTGGAGAAGCTGGAAACAATAATATAAATATAACAACATGGGGATTCAGCGAATGGAATAACGGTGATTGCAGGAACTTCTGGTGAAAACAGTCTCATCTTTTTTCTTTTTTTTCCCCAATAGTGAACAGCAATCTTATGATGAAATGAAATT
>JAFIDM010105339.1:0-27710 GCA_023159025.1 Thereuonema tuberculata | reverse complement strand
GAGGCCGAATCAGGTAAACCCACAAATATGCCATCGTTTTATTTGTATACCATAATTGGCTGAATTGACCAATATCTGCCCCAATGGTAATCTGTTGATCATTGCCAGGAATTTAGACTTCAATAATTCCCCCATTTCATGTTAAGTGTATAAAGACATTTTTTTTAATTCTCTAAAATGCATAAAAAGACTGTTTATCGGTCTTTGCAATGACCGACTTTGGAATACAGAAAACTATAAAGAATATTAATTTAACTTCTTAAAAAAAATTCTTTTTATAATACAAATACTAATTATTTACAATATTATTGTTCTTGTAATGTCTTTGGGTAAAAAGTTCTGACTTTTTATTAAAAAGTCATTGGTTTAATTTTTTAAGTTTTTATAGAACTATAAATACTTTGCAATTGATCATTTAATGCTTAACATCCCACAATTGCAATTCAGTCATCATTCACCCATGTGGATTGTTTACATCGGAAGTTCAGATTATCACCAACAAGCCCCGTAGTTCAACAATATTCCAGAAGATGACTCCAGTCATCGATTACTCACATGGTATTGTTTGTATCGGCAGTTCACATCACCATCATTCCGCAGTTCACTACGAGAGAAAATATCAAATTTCCATTCCATTACGAGGTTCCTCCAGAGCGACCTATCCATTTTTATATATGCTCAAATGTATGTGTATCTGTATGTATGTGTCTGTATGTGTGTGTATATATATATATATCGAATAGGCGAAACTCAAAGCAACCTCTTCGAGTTTCGCAAAGCAAAGATTTCAATTAATCATTTGCAATTTATAAATTTAGGAAGCATAGAATATAATTAAATTGACTTATATTACTAAACCAGTGTTTCTCAACCTTTTAGTACTTGCGATCCAATTTTCAATCACAACTCTCATCGCGCCCCCCTCGAAAAAAAAACCCCTCCAAATCTATCTGTTCAACCAAAAAAAAACAAAAACAAAAAAAAACACAGTTTTCAATAAGATTTTTTCTCCATATAGTCGCGCCCCCCCTGTAGTTTTATCACGCCCCCCTAGGGGGGCGCGCCCCACAGGTTGAGAAACGCTGTACTAAACATATAAAGCCGGACAACGATTTAGGTATTTTAAAACGCTAATACCAAAAACAAATCACTGTTTTATGGAGATATAATTAAATTACCTTCACGTATTTATAAGATATTATAAAAAAATATTTTCTTCTTTTAATTCACTTGAAAATGATTTCTCTTATGAAATAGAAACCATGGACGAGTATTTGTGGTTAATTTTTGGAATGAAATTATCTAAGTTAAATTTAGGCAGCTGTGCAGCCTTCATTTTTGAAATTACTACGTTTAGCACACTTAAAAACTTACATTTCTTAATTATTTGATTCTGCGTATTTCAATTTTCAGAAAACATAAAAGACATTATGAAAACTTGAAACACAAATAACAAGAATTTGAAGAAAGGAAAAACTTATATCATTTAATGCAGGAAATACTTTTTCTACGCTTTTATTAATTGTTTGAATCCTGCAATCAGTTTTTAAGTAACTTCCCATCGGTCAATCATATATAATTTTTGCACACTTCCTTATATCTAATAACAATTGCTAATGTTAAGATATTAAAATATTATGTATTGATCTTAATATATTCCACCAAGGCAACACGTCATTTAGAGATCTGCCGCTGGTTTGCGGTATATATAATACTCATCATAATCACAGTTTTAATCATGATATAATATAAAAGTTTTTTAACATTAATTATAATTTACATTAATTTCTATTTCTAGCCGGGAAATGTGACCAATCTTCTTAACAACATACATTTGTCAATCGTGTAAATGCAAGTATTGTTGAAGATTCTGAAAAAAATAAAATCCTTTACAAGGTAAACAACAATATGAACGTTAAAGTTTGAGTTGTTAAAACCTGTATTCTAACCATAAACGTTTTTAGTTCTTTCAAAAATATTGCTCAAATATATTTTACAAAATTATTTTTTCCATAAATTTATGATATCTTGAAAATCAATGAAATTTGTTCCGATTTTAACATATGTTGTCAAATTTACAAATTACTGAAATGTTAATATATTTATTAACACTTCATACATGTCTCAAAAGTAGAATGTATTTGTATAACCATAGGATAAGGAAGACCATTCTTCACAAAACATTTTCATATAATCTGGTTCATGCAGCATTTAATATAATCTCTTTCATGCAACAATGCAGAAAATTATACACCTCTAAAGTCTGTTGTTATCTTTCAGATGTACATTATTTTCCTGGTGCTGTGCTGTTAACAGTAATCCTAAGATTTGAAAGTAACAGATTCCATTATTATGCATTAAAAATCGATATTTGCCTGTACAATTCAATTTACGATATGTCTGCTTGAGAAATTTTTTCCAGGAAACGTTTTCTTAGCTATAACATGGTAGGCCATAGTTGAAATCAAGGATGTTCTATTTCTCCGACTAAGAATTACCAGTTCCTAAGCGTTTAATATTTCATCCTTGTTTCCTTCTAATCCTCTCTCTTTCACTTCGTTCCTGGCATACGAAATTTAAACATTTTTTCCATCATTTCTGTCATATTTTTGTGGTTTTATCTATTTATGGCAGCAGTATTTTTTTTCGAAAGACCAGTGACATAATTTTGTTTTAAAATTTAATCTTTATTAATGAATATAACAAAGTAAATTTCTTCTTCTGACGTACACTAGTGTTTGTGAAAGTTTTAACAACATGAAGGAACCATTAGAATGGAAGGAAATTTAGTACACCAATTACTAATAATGATACAATCAAACGATTGAGAGCAATGCAGCATCAGTAATTTCAAAAAATCAATATGGTGTAAAATCTCCATTAGCTGCTGTACGCCGTGGTATCGAATCAAACAGGCCTGGGGTATCGCCCGTCAGGCTGCTTCTATCCGAGCCCACAGTTCAATGATGGACTAGTTGCTGAGGGATCAAATCGCAGACATGTTGAATAAGAGACAATCGGTCGAACATACAGGCAAAGGAAGAAGGGGTATCTGCCTTCGAAGAAGGCCTGAACATTTCTGGCAAAATGTGATCGGCGTGATCTTGCTGGAATATGGCGTCTGCAGTGTGTTGTAGGAAGGGAACGACTTCAGCCTCCACAATGTAACGGTTGCTGTTGAGTGTCCACAATTCGTAGCAGCCGAGATCGCCTGTGATACCCATTTGCTCCCCATCACGCCTATCGTTCGTGCAGCATGTCTCTTGGAAACTGCATTGTGGAAAATGACGCTCACCTGACAGCGTGTAATGAATATACGGCCATCATAATCCAAGTTGAAGAGGGACTCGTTCGAAAATGCCACATGATGCCAATCTGTTAACGGGGGTGTTCGTAAACCCGTTGCAGCCTGAGGCGTCGATGGTTCATGCACTCCGCGAAGGAATGAATGCACGCAGTCCAGAACCGTGGAACCAGACAATGTCAGACCTGTTGCAGTGCTCCAACGTTGTGCTAATACTCGAGATGGAGCTGAACGTTACTGCCCATTCGGATGTCTATCATCCCGTGCTGTCGTCACATTTTATGGTCCACTTCCGATTTCGACTCGGCTTATTTTCGTCAGTCCACTGCTTTTTAGCTCACCTCGCTGTCGTGGCATTATGCGCCGTAATAGCAGTAATTTCGCGATATCAAAATCCTCCATCACGATAGATGATCATTCTGCTCCGCACAAACTCGTAGCGTTCTTATAAGGTGGCTTTTGCCATCGACGAAGCATACTGACTTTAGTAGGCACCTGTACATATCACTGCCGATGAAAAACTTCTTCTCTGGATCCCCAACATCCCTCTACCCATACACTTTTACACGACAGTTCAGTGTGCACTGCTGAGTCTAGGTTTGCGAAATCATTCCCAAATTTAATCATTTGAATATCCTATCCTAATTTACATTTTCCTATAAGCTTCACTTTATTTGCATGTTTCCTTCATGTTGTGGCATTTTTAACAAACATGAATGTATATATTTTGTAATGATTGAATGCACAAACCTCGCTAAACCTTTTTATGATGATCAATGTAGTTTAGTATGTGTTATGAAAAAAACATATTACTTACTTGCATTCTTCACCACCATTAAGATCAGCAACAATACAATATCCGATATCCTTAATCCAGCCCTGGAAGCAGTCTTTAAACCATTCACGAGCCTCAGCAAGTTCTAAATGATATAAAAAGTTCAAAAACACTTAATATTAAAATCTTTAATGTAGAATGCAAAGTTAAAATCAATAATTTCTTTAAATTAATATCCAATAATTATGAAGTAATGAATGCTTAAAACGAAGCAAAAGAAAATACAGAAAACATGAAAAAATTAAATACAATGTCGTGAAGAAAACAATTCTTTGATGGAGAAAGTTTGTAGAGCAAAAAACGAAGAAATTAATTATGTGGTTTACTATTGGATACAATTCCCAAAATGATTTTGACAATGTTATTTAAGAGTGTAAAATTCTTCTACACATACATATATATTCTACATACAGGTACGGGTGTTTCCCTTGATGTCCCTTATATGTATATCTTTATTTCCCTTTCATGTTCTTGCCCAATCCTGCGCAGAGCTTTCTTTTGAAAAGTAGCTACCTGACGGAATTTGGGGGTCGGATAAAGACATCATCTAATCTTCAATCTAGTTAAAGCTTGTTCCCTTTTTTTGAATGGACACAGTGAATCTTACGACTTTTCGTAAGAAATAACCAGGGAAGAACTACTGCCCTCCACCTATAATTGAATCATGCTGCTTCAGCCCAGAGGTTTATGGTATGTGGCATTCAAAAACCGGATCAACCATTTAATATATTGAGGTCAATGAGAGGAATCATTTGGAATGTTATTTTTCAATTCGTCTATCTCAATCGTAAAACGGCTGAAGCAGCAGGTATTTCATCTCATTCAGTGTTCAATGTTGTTAAGGAAACCGAAGTCTCGCTTACCACTAAGCCCAGCCCACTGTTTGAAACGCCGGGCAATAAAAGAGAGCAGCCGGCATTATTAACAGGAACAGATAACAAAAAACGATCTTTTTATGAAATAGAAAATAAGTAAATAATAAAACTTGTTAATCTTGAAAAACCAACAAAAAGAAATTGTAGGGCGAGGTCAAATAGGATGTAAACACCAAAAGAAACTTGCAACTACATTCTAGACACAATTAAGCTATAACTAGTGAAGAAAGGAAGTGGTAAATGATTGGTTAACTGTGATCACGTGTCTTCACAAATATAATAAACGATCTATATTTTGTTGAATAACAAATTATTTTTTAGTTAGATGAACATTAGTTAGGACAAAGCAAAATATTTCATTTCTAAATTCTCAGAGAATTAATTTTTACAGAGTTGGAAAATCAAAACTGTTAGGCTCAGAAGCGTTATTAATTTCCCTGTCTTACACAAAGATAACAATAAATATAAATTAAACAAATATAAATAAAAAGAATAAAAATAATATAAAATTAGATATATATAATTTTATATATAGTGATATATATATAAAGAAATAAGTGGGAAATCAAATTTTTTAATCATCATTACAGAGAACCAGAAGCTTTTAAGTCACTCTCATGATCGCCAAAGCTGAAATTGGTATCGCAGCTTCTGTGAATTTTCACTTCATGCTATTTTTTCCATTCTTTTTTGGTGATTTTTTTTGATGCAAATTGAAATTGTTGGATTGCACTCCAATTACAACTAATCTCTGTTAATTTCGAATGTTTTACCTCCATAAGATTTAGATATTCAATGATTTCCAAAGTTATAAATATAAGTAAGAAATGTCTTTTCTTTTATATTGTCTGAAAATTTTACACATAATGGTGGTAATTTTATTTACCCATATTGTCCTTGAAGGACTTCTAAATAATTTCATTTCTTATTCTGAGCATCTTGAATTTTCAGATTTAAAAGTTCAATTATCTTATTATAAGAATGATATTTAAAACAAGGGCTGTGCGTTTCTGTGGACTGATGTATCTATTTTAGAACCTCACTTTCATCTTTTACTGTCGAAAACATGTGAAAAAATTGATTCCATCCATCTTTCAAACTACACTCGTCAGAATAATTAGTGAAGTATATGCTTTTGCCGACATTATGCAAAATGTGGAAAACACAAGTCGTGTATGATGTCAACTGCAGAATTTTTCTTATTCTGAATTATTCAATTATTCATTATAAATTACCGTCTGAATTGTCAGAATGCATAAATCACCGATTATGATATAAAGTTTCCAGGAGCTTCCTTAGTCTGCCGCGTTTACCTTTACATTTCGTTTCATAAAAGTCTTCGCTTCGAACAATATTTCAACAACATGATTTACCGGATCAATAGCATCAGACCTTTTGACTAGCTGAAAGCAGGTCACCCACAGCGGGTATTGCAAAAACCCTTGAGTGTCGTTTCCTTACTCTGGAATCCATTCCAGAATATATGATATGTTTCAGAGAGGCAAGGTAAAAGTCGCACTCCAGCAATTTACAGAAAGGTACAACCGTTAACGTTTCTTAAAATCCCGTCGTAACAAGCGTTCCAGCATTAACGAGCTTCAAAGACAGCTTCTCTTGGCAACACTATGCAGATTGCCAATTGATAATTATCGAAAATAGCCTTCACTAAGGTTACCTTTATGCACATAGAACAATGGTGTACGTTTCTTTAACAGCATGACACTGTATGGCCGTAGAAACTTGGCTGAAGAACATTGTCATTGCGGAATCAGTTTCTTTTCTCTTGACGAGTACAGATTTAGTCTGGAGTCTCAAAATCTTAAGTGTTTCCTATCTGGAGGGAGCACTACAAAGACGCAATAGCCCAGCTTTTGTGCAGGAAACCACCACATTATTGAGATATTATTTCTGATAGTGTGTTGAGGCCTAACTGTAGGTGAGCTTAAGGATCTGTATGTCATCTGAAACGGAAGTCTGACGGCACAGAGGTATAGAGACAAGAATCTCATAAATACTATCATGCCGTACGCTCCAGCCATCGGTGATTTATTTCTTTTCATTGCGACAACGATCGACCTCAGAACTCGGCTAGGGATAACATGCTTGGAATTGAGCTTATGGAGTGACCAGCAGACTACCCTGACTTAAAATCGCATTTTGAATGGCTGGGACGCACATAACAGATGAACTACAGAAGTTATACGGAAACTGCAAAAGGGGCTATGATGAGTGGCGAAGATGCTTCGAAACTGTCATCGATAGCTTCTTCATTACATGGCACACAAGTGTACAGTGATCTTGGCATTTCAAGAGGTCTATCCACCCTTGGAGAAGATCGGGTACTATCAACGAAACTTCATTTTTCTTGAACAGACATGAATATTGTTGAATAGTGTATTACATAATGTGTATTAAACCGTAGATTGCATGAAATTCTCTACTGCACTTTTTTCTTCTTTGTAGTACTATAGTCTGCTATATCTTTTATAAAAATATTTTTTTACATTAACCATCATCATTCTATCCTAATAACTCTGCCTATCGTAATTGTCTTGAACAGTGAACAATAATTGTGAGAGAATTATGCGGAGAATTGTTACAAATAATGCTGGAAATAAGCTTTAAATTACTTTCTGATGTTTTGTTCTAAACAAGAAAGAAAACTTCTTGAATCCATTTAGGAAAATTACTCCAAATCTTACTAAAATTTGTTTGAAATTTTTGATAAAATTAACGAGCATTTGTTACATAGTTTAGGCCTAGACATTTAATTGCCTTCAATTTTGAAATTATTTAACCTTGTACTTTTGTGTTAATGTGTATAAATTTAAAACAATAACTGAATTATGAAGGATTTTGGAACTGATTGTTTTTGTCATCTATTTTGATGTGCCTGTCCATCTTGTATTTACAGTTGCGGATCTAGTGATGATTTGCAAATTTGGATCGTTCATTTTAGGAGACTATTTTAATAACGTTCCTTAATATGTTTCTGCTTTCTTGGATTCTTGAACAGTTCTTGAGTTCGTCGCTTTTCAGATTCCCATCTCGATATAGATTTACTTATTTTGATTTTTGCTAAACTTACCATATTTCCATGACTGCTGTTTTTCAGCTTGATTTTTCTATTGTTGAAGTAATATTCTATTTACAGACTGTAAAACTGATTGTTTAGATTGAAATTCATACCACTTAAATTTGATTACGAATCCCCAATTCATTGCTATTGGAATGGAAGAAATGTAATTAGCAACAACTCAACATCAACTGCAGTTACTGAGTAATTTGAGACCAACGAGCACCTCGTATTATTAAAATTGTTTGTCTTAATAGTCATAACCAGTAATCTGAACTTAAGGACATCAGAATTACCCTTCTGAAAAAAAAGATCAATTGTTATTCAATTTCTGAATCAAAAAACAGAAGAAAACTTCAAATAATATTAAATAACTAGCAGCAAACCTTGTCGGACGACAGGCATAAAAAAAATCTGAAAAATCATTTTAATATCAACTATCAACTACAAAGTAAATATCTCCTTATAAACTACATTTTTTGTAAAAACAGCATCAGATCCTTGTATCTGATGTCCTTGATCTATTCCGTCAAGAATTTTGATTTTGACGTCGCAAGCACGACGTGCTCGAGAAATAGCAAAAACTAAAAACAAAGACTAAAAACAGGCTCTGGTAAATAAATACCAAAATACCAAAAACGTTTGTCCTTGTAAATTTTAATAAAAGTATGAATGGAGCAATAATTATTTTTGACCCATAACGCCAGAAGGCATTTAAAACTCGCCTTTGTAATCTAAATACATTGCTAACTTGTGAACGAAGCTTCCACGGCAAAAAATGGTTTGGAGTCAAAATCAGCTTAAAAAAACTGAGTATCAAAATTATTTGATTTTAAACATTAGTTTTGTTTCAGTTGTCTAGGTGAGTTCCCGAGGATAAAATATCATGGAAACAACATGGGATGACAAAATGAACTAATATTTCATCCAATGGTACCATTGAGAATCTTGGATCTTGGATCTATCTCAATAGCTTAGTTAGACTGAGTTATAGGCAGACAGACAGACGAAACTTAGTCAATTTATATATATTTTATTTGATTTGATTGATGATTTGATTTGAAATAAATACCAACTATACCTAAAGTTTATCCTTGTAAATAAAGTCATTAAAAGTAAGAACGGAATAATTATTATTTTTGATCCATAACGCCGAAAGGCATTTAAAACTCACCTTTATAATAAGTTAGCGCAGTATGTAGATTATCAACGAAGCTTCTACGGCAAAAATGGTTTTGAGTTTCGGAATCGGCATAAAAAACTGAGTAAGTATGCCAATTTCATTAAAATAGGTGCAGTGGTATCAAAATTATTTGGTTTTAAACATATGTTTTGTTAGAATTTCAGTTGTCTAGGTCAGTTCTCGAGAATAAAATTTCATGGAAACAACATGGAATGACAAAATGAACTAATATTTCATTAAATTTGAGTACCCTTGATTCAATGGTACCATTCAGAACCCTTGGATCTATCTTAATAGCTTAAGTATATCGAGTTACAGACAGATAGACAGAGAGACAGACAGACGAACTTAGCCAAATATATATATTTGATGTTGATTTGATGATGATTGATAAATTTCCAAATAAAAAACAAATTTAAAAATAACATACATTCCCACATGTAGTAACGTATACCAACGAAGTTATTATATTTGTTGTTACTAATAAATGAAGATCATTTCGCAGATTACTAACCTTTTAATAACGTTCTTTCTGTGCAAAGTTTTTCATAAGTTTCTTTTGTAATATTGTAAAATAAGTCAATTATATTTTGAATCTCAATTGCAATCTTCTTGATACAGTAAGGTCTAGGATTTAAATCAAGAAGGCAATTTGCTTGCATGGGTCTGTATCTAAAAAAAAAATACAAAAGATAATTAATGCTTTTAGACAGTGTCAAAAGCAAAACGGCCCCATAATATGCATAATTTTATAAACACCCTCTAAAAGGCGACATCTTGTTAACCAAAAAATGTTTTCAGAAGATTTTTATAGCATTTTATCATAAAAGATCTACATTTTATCCATTTGCATGACCAATGTATGTCTTACAGTTTGGTTACAAAATTAGAAAAACTTGAAGTGTTGTAATAGACATAATACAGTTTTTTATTTTAAGATTTTATCGGAAGTGACCAATTTTGACCTCCTCCCCCATCTGTAGTTCAGGGAGAAGTCCTTCAGGTCTGATTTTTTGGACGTGATCACTTACGTTTTTGATGCAGAACACAATTGTGAAGGTTTTATTTTAATATCTCTAACCGTTTGGCCGTTACAGAATGTGACATCCAGCAAAAAGGGTGACATTCAGGAAGACAAAACAATAGCGGTTCCCTATGTTTTACAGGCAAACTTTGACCTAGGGGCCGCTAAAAACATATATGTAATTTAATAATTTTACGTAAATAGTTGGTATTGGAATTAAACTATATATTTGTTTTAAAACTTGTAAAAAAAATTTGTCCTAAATTTGAGATGGTTTAAAAATTTTATGATAAAAATCTTAGTCAAATTCCATTAATTGAAGTAATAGACTTTTTCACCTGTTGTAAATGTTATCCAGTCGTTGGAACTTCTTATCTTACATAACTTATTAACGGTTTATTTTGATTTTCTCGAGACACTTTTATTCCTTAATTGTTTTCGTATTTGTTTATTCACTTGTTTTTATTCTGTAAATAGAAATCAATCATTTTTAATTCCCTTTTAATACCTTTTTTTCATCTTGTCATCTTCATTGTAATTTATTATTTTTCCTATTTTTGCTGAGTTTCTTTTTGGTTGAGTTGTCAAGGTTTTAGTCAGCTAATCACTATGTTGCGTCACATATTGAACACTTTTTTGCCTGTCTTACAATACTTTGTTGCCGTATCGGTTAGTTCCTAGCCAGGAGAGGTCTGGCATCATTGGGGGCCCTTCGGCTGGAAACGAATTTGGGGCCCTTGCAACAGTTACGTTGATTTTGGGGTCCTGAATGCAAAATTAAAATATTTTTATCTGTACGGCAGTAATAGGTAAACACCCGTTTAGGGTCCCATCACAGTGCTTAGTAATGAAGGCTATGTTGTTGCCCAACACTGGAATTTTTGTGAGGAGCGTAGCAATCTAAATGCAGAAGCCAGATTAACTTTACTTTCCACCCGGAGTAATTACGCTTAGTACAGTCTGGTAGGAGGCCCATACCCGTCCATTAGTTCACGAGGAAGTCACTCAACGCGCTTCTAGGCGAACTTACCTTTTAGTCATGTTAATATTACTGAGTAATTGTAACACAGTACTCGATATAGGAACATGAATAATCAGAAATTAAAAGTAATTTATAAATCTGGGTAAAAAGTAGTGTATCCCTGGGATGTTCTCGATTGTTTGTAACTTTCGAGTGTGAAAAAAAACTAATTTTACTTTCACTAATCTGCCTAGTGCCCCGTCTCGGGACTGTCGGCATTCGTCAACCTGATACCTGGCCACACCGCCCACGTTCATAACTGTTTACATGTGACGATGAGATATTTATTGAAGCTGACATTTCTTTATGAAAAGAGACAGTCTGTCCTTCACAACAATGGGAGACAGTCTTACACTCTAGACCTCGACCTTCCATCGATTCTCAGTGAACGGCCAATATTTGTAGAGAGATGGTGGATAGTTCAGTTATTCTCTCCCAGCAATATGAGATTTGAAAGACTACTTCATCGTTATGTGCAGAATACAGAAGTAAAGGAGTTCGAAGTTCATGTCAAGAAAGGGCCGATACAAAATCCAAAAAATAGTTTCGGTGACCTCCGGAAGTCCGTAATGGCAGCCAGAGCAAGGGAACTGAGCCCGCACCTCGAAGCCCGGTCAAGAGCCTTCCCACGCCCGGTATTGAATCATCATCGGCACTGTGAACCCATAGGTTCATATAACCAATTCCGCTGTTATGCCAGGATATCTAGCGACATACATGTGTGTTTGGAGTGTATCTTTAGTAATAAAGTGTTAAAAATAGATAATAGAGATAATAGATAATACGATTTTGTTCATAACTTTGTTTTCATATATTTAAATCTTATACACTTTTCTTAAGTTTTAAGACAACTATACAGGGTGAACCAAAAATGTGCTGCCAAACTCAATGGCTTTATTCAATCAGGCAAAACAACGAATAAATGTCATATAAACATGGGTCTGAAAATACTTTATTTCCAAGATATGAACGATGCAACAATACAGAGGTGTTGGCCGTACAGTCGCTCATTATCAAAGAAAGTGCTCGAAATGTTCTCAACAGGCCGCAATGCACGCAACACAACGTCATTCCATCAACTGCCGAACACGGTCGAAGATGACAGGTGCACGCCGAATTGTGTTGCTCCTTTGCACTGTGCGATTATACAGTGCGTGGGCGTCAGGAATCGTCAGGAACAGTCGCTTTTAAACAAATTGAATATGCCTTTCAATTCATAATTTATGAAAAAAACATCTTCAAGGAATTTTAAAATTATTTTCCGGTTTTTTTTAAGGAAATTAAAGTTCTTTCAGAAATTTCTCAGACTACAGGGTCCGCCAGAAACATGTATACACACTTTAAAGAACAAAAACTATTTATTATGTGTTTGTTTTACATGTAAATAATGATCACAAGTGTAGTACTGCCTTCAGATAAGCACATGGTTATTTTAGATGTTAAAAATGTTCGCCGTTGGCGTCCAGACACGTAACGCAACGACGAACGGTCGCCGCAGCTACGGCGGTCAATGTTTGAATTGAGATCTCGGCACATGCCGCTGTAATTTCCCGGCTAAATCCTCCACCAGAAAATCCGCATGTTCATGTGGATAAGGCGGTCAATCTATCAGGGGTTCATGTTTGGTGTGGACTATCATCTAAGGGCTTAGTAGGATCCTTTTTCTTTGATGGTAATGTCACTGAAGAAGTGTAACTGGAAATTTTATGCACATCAATTTTACCAGGTATACGGCTTCTTTACGGAGCTTATGATGAGGTCTTCTACCAACAGGACGGGGCGCCACCACACTACCAGGCTAGCCGCACGAGCTTTTCTGAATGACAATCTGTAGGGACATTGGATTGGAAGATGAGGGCCCATTGAGTTCCCCTCACGGTCTCCAGGTCTAACCCCTATGGACTTTTACTTGTGGGAAACTGTGAAAGATCAAGTCTATCGACTGAAGTTTATCTCAAGTCAAACATTCACCGCCGTAGCTGCGGCGACCGTTCGTCGATGCGTTGTGTCTGTGTGCTAACGGCGAACATTTTGAACATCTAAAGCAAGCATGTATTTAACTGAAGACAGTACTACACTAGTGATCAGTATTTACATGTAAAACAAACACATAACAAATAGTTTTCGTTCTTTAAAGTGTGTATACATTTTTCTGGTGGACCCTGTATACATCTTCTTAAAATTGGTAAAATTCCTTTGGAAAAATGTTTTGAAACTTTGTTTAATACTTCAATGTCAATTATGAATGCTGCAGTAGAATAAACATTTTCTTAACTTAAATCGCTTTTATTACATTTAATTTTAACTGTTTCAAGAGTTTAAGGCCAAAAATCCTACCACGATTATATTTGATTTGGTTTAGACAAGAATAGATAATACCTTTTTATTTTTTTTCTCCTTCATTTCCTATCGTTCATTTTCACTTGTTTTTCATTTCTCCTATCATTTTCTCCTCTCCTGAGCAACATTAAGATCTATCAAGATCTTGTTACACTCCATCCATCCATATGAACTTTGGTCTTTGATTGCTCCTTGTGTTATATTATAATTATAGACTTGATTCTAGCAACAATTTTGCTGAATTTGGTTTTCCAAGTCTACTGAAAGGATCTATTCAGCGTTATCTTCCTATTTAAAGATGTTATGTGGTGAGTGTGGGTGGCAGGGAAGCCAAGCAGCGAGACCTTTGGCCTATTGTGCTATCCTACGGAATTAAGGACAGACTGAGAGAAAGACTGAGAAATAATGGTGGGTAAAGTACAGGGGAAACAGGAGAATCCCGAGACAACCTGCCCAGCGCGGATCATCCACCATCACGAAACCCACATGAGAACCAAACTTCAGTACTCAAAGAGGCGAGAGGCCATGTCTTAGCGACTACGCCAGCCCCGCGGCCACCCTATTTAAATATAGTATACTTTAATATATCGTGATCGCCCGTAAATTGTGTAATTATGACTACTTCTTCAATAGTCTCCTCCATTGAGCGTTCCTTTAAGTCATCTCAGTATCTTTCTTTAATATGTATGAATTTTATTTTATTTAGATTTCTTATAACCCAGGTTTCGATGTATTAATGTTATAACAAAACTTTCTAAAAGTATAATTCACTTTTTTTTAATTTCTCGGTAAGAAATTTGATTTGAGAATTTTACTTAATTAATAGTAGTAACATCAATAAATCTTTTTCTTACTTCCGTCATAAATTATACCGGTAGGCCATAATTAGACAGGAATGTTTGAAGCGCGAAAAGGAAAAGAACTGTTGTGCCATCAACAGTGAAATTTTATGTATATACAACTAAAGATCATTATGATTATGATTTCGCACAAAATTTTTTTTTAAGTTCCGAATATCGCCACCTGGGAGGAAACTGGCGCAGTAGTTTTACAGCCACCTAGAGATAAACAGGCATCGTCAGGTATTGCGGATATAAGCCTCAACATGAGTGGAATCTGTCATTTCGATCTCCTTGATGGTGCTGTGAACGTTATTATACACAATGTTGCATTTACGTAATCGTGCATTACTCGTAAAGTATTATTACCAAAATAACAGTAATGCATCCATAGCACTACAGATATTCCGAACAACGAAGGGCCTACGAAAGCCCATTACTACTACCAATTTGCAGGTCATCTCCTCACGTTTTGAAAATACTGGATCTTTACAAGTGCAACCAGGAAACGGATGCAACTGGTATCAATGACAAAGCTAAATGCTGTACACGGATCTAGCAGTGCTCGGGCAGTATCCATTTGAGATTGTGCATGCATTTCCTTACGCTTGAATACGGCTTAACCAAAGTGCTAAAGTTTTACCCTTACAGGATTAGCCACGTCCAACAGTTGCTTCAATGGGATGCGGAAACGCACCTGCATTTCTACAACCTGTTCTTAGCTGGGATGGAAGTGGACAATGCACGGCCTTGGAACTTTCTATGGAGTGATAAGGCGCGTTTTTATTTCAGCGGCACTTTTAATACACTGCGATATGAACAGATCCTTCGAAATTTCCAGAACATCGACAGCGTGGATGTCTTGACAAGGCTGTTCATGCAGAATGGAGCGTGCATTCACATAGGATTGACAGTGCAGTCCTATATCAGCATTTCACATAATTAAGTCGAGCATTCCCGACGACGTAGACCGCACTTTCGCTGGTCTCACGCCATGTGACATCAGGTTTACCTGAAAGCATTAGTTTACCCAGGACGCGTTGATAGTTTGGCAACATTAAAGAACCGAATGCTACTTCACGTGAGCCAAATCTTTGGAGATTTGCTATCGTTCGCATTAGAATCTACGATCCATAGAATGCAGATTGTGGAGAACGTGTAAGGACAACATATTGAACCGTACGTGTAACTGAACAACAATAAAACCTAGTGTCAACTGTATACTTTTGTTTTCTTTCCTATGTTTGATTAACTCGTCCTTCAGCGCCAGTTTCCACCCTCCCCTGGTGGCGCCATTCGATACTTAAAAAACTTCGATACTTGAATAATGTATATATCAAATCTTATTGTTTTAGGTCCAACAGTGTTTTGCTTATCATGCTCCAACACCTACTGTTGAATTATGGCCATAGAAAAATATGAATACCGGACTAATTTACTTCTGAAGGATTAATGTGTCCTACAATTTGGAAGTAGTAGCATTGATTGACAATATTTATATCGTGTCCTCATGGATATTGCGTCGTAAGGAAACCACGAAGAAATAATGTACTTACATACAAAATCTATAAAATAAATCATGAGTATAATTGTTTTGATTAAATAAAATTGAGTAATAAAAAAATGAAAAGAAAATTCATTATCATAAATAAAGGAAAACCGGCAAAAAAAAAATATTATGACAAAGTGGATTCGAACCGAATAACGATGCCTCAACTTGAAAATAATACAAAAGTGGGAAGGATCCGGGTTTTCGTTGTCTTCAATTTAGAACATTTAAATAAATAAAAAAGTTCAAGAACCAAATTATTTATTTCAAAATAATCAAAACAAAACAGAAGAAAAATAACTTATCATAAATAAAGAAGGAAAAGAAAAACAGAATGAAAAAAGAGGAGGGGGGGAAGTACTACAAAAAAAAAATGTCTCGATGTGGATTTGAATCTGGTAACCATATTTCTATTTTAAAATTATACAAAAATGTGAAGGGGGTTGAATTAGGGAGAGAGGGAGATGTGTTCAGGTTTTAATTGCAGTGTGTTATTTTCGCAAGTTCAAAAAGAGTAAATCTGCAGAATTTGGTCCATATCAGTCCATATAGTAAACAAACAAACGATCAAACGTTTATATATACAACAATCTGAAATTTAAAAATTCCAATAAAAAATTCAGAAAAATGTTTCTGTGATTATAAACGGCCAATTTTTATATATATAATCTGTGCTGTAAGCAAAAAAGGCGCTTTAAACATTCAAAACCTGATGCACACACACGGCCATTTACCGATTTACCGATTTGATAAACCTCACTTTCCTAGGAAAGTAGGAAAAAAAACAAAGTTTCTTTTTTTAATTCATTTCTATATTTAAATTATATTTCTTTGAGATATCCCTTTTCATTTCTCAAAAAGAAATACAATTTATCTGGTAGTAATAAATGTTATTCTTCGTATTTTTCAATTCTAAAATGCATTATTTTTACTTAAATAATTCATCATTATCATTGTTTTTATCGTTATCATTATCTTTCTCATTATCATTTTATTTCTCATTATCATTTTATTTCTCATTATCATTTTGTCTAACATAATGTATAGAATTTTTTATCTTTGTTGAAAACCTTCCATTTATATTATTTCTTTTACGCTAACATTTTAACTTATCACCGAATATCACAAAACCAATTTCCACCGGCTTTTTTGCAAATAATCATACTGAGGAATGTTTCTCTTGAGAGGAATGAGTGGAAGGAAAATCATTAAATCACATTACCTTTTGACAAGTTCAAGTTCACTGTCGTGCAGCGGCGAAAAGTAGAATTAACGAAAAACAAAACGGTTATCATATCCACAAAAAATGCTTAATTTTTTGGGAATGAATTTGTATGATGTTCATGGTATTTCTGAAATGTGCTGCCAAACTTAAAGATTGAATTCAGTCAAGTAAAACAACGAATAAATGTTATATTGGAAATGCATTATTTCCAAGATATGAATGATGAAACGATACAGAGGTGTTGGCCGTACAGTCGCTCAGTTTCACAGAAAATGCTCGAAATGTCCACCACCGGCCGCAATGCACGCAACACAACGTCGTTCCATCGACTGCCGAACATTGTCCAAGATACCAGATGCACGTCGAATTGTGTTGTACCCATCCACAATGCGATCATGCAGTGCATGGGCGTTAGGAACCGGTGTGGTGTACACTAGTGCTTTAAGATAACTCCACACAAAAAAGTCAAATGGGTTTCAATCAGGGAAACGAGCAGGCCATGCCAGGATTACTTAGGAGCTATTTAATGACTGTATACGATTAAACGACGTAAAGGCCAATACCTCTGTATCATTTCAAAGCTCATATCTTGGAAATAACGCATTTCCAGACCCATGTTTATATGACATTTATTCGTTGTTTGGCATGATTGAATATAACCTTTAAGTTTGGCACCACATTTCAGGTACATCTTGTATAGAAAGTTGTTAATGAAAATATTCTCTTTTTTTTGTATTACTTAAGAGACCCTTAATTAAACTCAAAACAATTTTAACAAACGCTAAATATTTTTCATACAAACTATGATTTAATTATTTTACGAATTTTCTATCATTTTGCGGTTTTCTCGAGGCGTTTTGAATGGAATAGACAGAGTATTACCTCGCTAAAGCCAAACGCATTAATTGTTTTTTTTTTTAATTTCAATTTAATTATAGAATGTTTTGAAGATTAAAAACAAGAAATTACACTGATAAACAAGGTAAAAATATCTGGCATGGTGTTTACTTTTTCTAATGTAGATTTTTATGCTGATTTCAAATCTGAAAACCGTTTTGCTCTATCACGTCAGGTTTTGAAGTTATCGACAAAAATTAATTTTCATGGAACACAGTTCATCAATTTTTTTTACCCCCACGTAAAAATTGTAATTTTTCAAGCAATGCCACACAATATTTTCGTCGTCTGTGAAAATAGTTATATTTAAAGTTGTTGTGGCTTAATAGGTGAGATTAGAATGGGACATGGGTGCGAGACTAAATTGTTGTCCGAGTGATATTGGACTTTACGCGAAGACACACAACTATACTTCGATTCAAAGGTGGATACTGGTAAATCGTGGGCACCAAAGTTCATCTGTTTGACATGTGCATGCAACTTGCGCGGTTGGATAAGGAAGGCGATGAACAACAACCATCTGGCATTCGGAGTTCCTATGATATGGCGTGAGTCAAGCAACCACACCACAGACTTTTTTCTATTTCTGTTATTTCTGTTTGTCATATGTCACCGGATTTTCCTACAAAATTCGTGCATCTATAAAGTATCCAGACGTTCCTTCAGTTTCTAAACCAATTCCACATGATCCCGTCGCTTGACCAATACCAATAGCACCTACAGAATATACAGTTGATCAAGAAACTCAAGAAAGTTCTATTTCATCTTCCAGCGACGTCAGACCCTGATTACCAATCTAGAGAAGATATTCATTTAATTGACAATGCTGATCTGTGATCTAGTACGGGACCTAGCACTAATAAAAGGTCAAGCTGAACTGCTCGGTTAACGCCTTAAAAGAATTTAATTTGCTTGCACCGGGTACAACAACTTCACATTTTCGCCACAGACACAAAGAACTTGTGAAATTCTTTGCAATGAGTGACACTATTTGATACTGTACAGACGTTCAAGGTCTCATGTCAAGCCTCCTGGTGCAACACAACATTAAAGCATGGCGATTGTTCATCGACTCATCGAAAACAGTTTGAAAGCAGTATTATTACACAATGGAAACCAATATGCATCAGTACCGGTTGGATATTCTACCCACCTGAAAGAGACATATGAAACTATGTCTCTACTTCTTGAAAAAATACGCTATCACGAGTATAATTGGTGTATCTGTGGTGATTTAAAAGTTATCACAATTCTCATGGGAATGCAGACAGGGTACACTAAGTACTGCTGTTTTATCTGCGAGTGGGACAGTAGAGATAGAAAGCACCACTACATAAAGAAAAATTGGCCAATCAGAACCACAATGCAGCCAGGAAATAAAAATGTTCGTGTGCCGTTGATTGACCGTGACAAAGTTATCATGCCATGAAAGTTATCACATCAAGCTGGGGCTCATGAAGAATTTTGACGACTCAGATGCTTTTCGGTACCTGTGCAATAAGTTTCCAGAGTTGAGTTATGCGAAAGTGAAAGAAGGTGTGTTCATAGGTCCACAAGTAAGGAAGGTAATTGCTAACATCCACTTCCAAGACTTACTGAATGATACTGAAAAAAATGCATGGGTGGCATTCAAATCAGTTATAGCCAATTTCCTTGGAAATTATAAATCTGCTGACTATGTAAATATTGTGAAGAAGTGTATCAGTGCGTACAGACAGCTTGGCGTCAACATGTCCCTCAAAATTATCTCCTCGACTCACATTTTGACTTCTTCCCCGAAAACCTTGGTTCAGTCAGTGACGAACATGGTGAACGTTTTCAACAGGACATCTCGGTGATGGAGTCACGGTATCAGGGTCGATGGAGTGCAGCAATGTTGGTTGACTACTGCTGGACACTTCAGCGTTACATGCCAAATGCCAGCACAAACGCAAGTCTACAGCCAAGAAATTCAAACAAAACACACCATAGATTAAGAAAGTATTTTCAGTGTGTGTGGATTTTATGTGTGAATTATATCTTGAACTAGATATTACTATATTGTATATATATCATGGGACTCAATCTCACTATTTTCTTAAGAATGCCATGTTCATTAGTACTCCATGTAACAATAATTGTTCTAGTGAAATATAAATGATTGAAGGAGTATATCTAAAAAACCTGGGTGAGAGAGACAAATGGTTTGCATATTCAGAATCAGCGCGTTTCACTTGTCTTAGAACAAGTGTTGGGTACCAAGATATGCACCACTTTTTAAAATTTGTTTTTCAGTGTTATCAATCCAACATGCTTCACAAGTTTTAAGTTAAATTTTCAGAATTTATGGTGCCCTGGTAAAAGAACTAATATATTATTAGAGAAACGATTTTTTGTTTTAATTTTTTAATACTCTTATTCTCTTGGACGGAATATGTACGTATAGACTTCTAGACTATATTATAGACAAATTTACAGAACCTAAGTTTTAAAAATCAAAAAAAAAAAATTTTCAAACTGTTGAATATAAATTTAGGAAATTGATTGTTTGAACATTCAAGTTCACTCAAGATTAAATGAAGAATGAAAAGTCATTAGATAGATTGATCGTTACAATACCGTATCAAAAAAAAATTGTTAATTATGATAATATATATGTGTTACGATAAAATACATATCTACTGGAAATAGTATGATTTTTATGGAGAATGTAAATATTTGCAAATTATACTTTATCTCAAGAAAAAAAAATGAATCAATAGGAAAAATTCACACTTTAAATTTATTATAATTAAATTCACAAATACTGACTTATAATGACTGATTCTAATATATTGTATTCAAACAAAGCAAATTATGCTGATATTGATTGCTTATATGAAATTGGATCTTTTGCTTTTCGTCACTATTAATTATAAAGCACATTGATTTTTAATGGGAAATTGCTCGACACTAAAACACACGGGAAGATTTTTCAAATATACTAAATGCTACATAGTAATTTCTAAACATAGTAGAGAACTTAAACCAAGACTTATTAAACTTCAAAAGTAATTAGAAATAATATTTAAGGAGTCACATCAATTATTGGCTAATAGCTTGTTCCCTTTACTTTGATTTTGTATTTATTCATGTTTTATCAATGCATTTAATTTATGCAAATAAAAATGGAATCTCAAAATATTTCGATACGGTAAGCACAACACGTTATGTGTAAAACATTGACGAAATAG
The DNA here is from genome assembly GCA_023159025.1 of Thereuonema tuberculata. Taxonomy (NCBI): domain Eukaryota; kingdom Metazoa; phylum Arthropoda; class Chilopoda; order Scutigeromorpha; family Scutigeridae; genus Thereuonema; species Thereuonema tuberculata. The sequence goes on along the minus strand of JAFIDM010105339.1, from coordinate 6,330 downwards.
TTATAATGAATAGTTTTTTTTAACTCGATTCGAATGAGGACGACTATTCTGAACAATTAGCAATTACTGAATTAAGTGTATACTGTATATATTTACTTGAAATTTCATTGATAAATTGGTTTTGACAGAAAAGTGAAATTCAAAATCACATTATTATTAAAACAGCATTTTAAAATAACATCTAAATAGAAATAATTTTGTAAATGTATAAGGAACGATCAGTCGCTATTTCTAGAAAAGTATTCATTATCTATTTCTTTAACATTTAAACTTTTTTAAAGTATGTTTATGATATTTTAACCTTAATGACAGATATTTTCGATAATATGTTTTATAGAGTCGAAAATCCACTTAATCAATTTAAAGAATGAAAAAAGATTTTACTTGCAATAAAACTCCACACTTTGCTTGTATTTCATATATTCTTCATCTATGTCCAACTCTCTGCATTTGACGTAGCTATAAATCACACTTTCATTCCTGAGGAATCCACAAGAACCCCTTATGTTTAACTTCTTTATTAGATTTTCAAAATCGCTAGCTAGATCCTGAGCTGAAAAATAAGACAGAATTTATTATTGAAGCATTTGTTTTAAAACATTCTATTTTTCCGCGTCTCAAAACTTAACGATTTCTGTTGTCAATCTTTAATTGAAAGATTTTTTAATTGTGCAGGATCTCAGGATTCTGTCCTACATGTATGTTTTGTTTTTTAAATAAATAAACTTAAATTCAGATGCAATGTTAATGATCCATGTAAAGTCCTACATGTTCACCATTTTGAATAAATATAAATAGTACACTTACTGCCAATACCCAAAGAACTTGGTAATCTATTAAGTAAAAGTTAATAAAGAATTTATATGAATTTTTGCAAGAATTGATGAATTTCTATCTTCACTCAAACACTTAACCCAGGAAACTGAGCTTCAACTAAAAAAAAGGCTAACTACAATGGTATGGAGGCTGTATTTTAGATCCTCAAATCTCATGTCCTACACCAACAAGTTGCTGTAATTCACAAAGATTATTTCAGAATTGTAAGCTATGCTAATTACAATTTTAAATTAACTGAATATTCAATTATTTTGTTTCAATAATAGCATATAAAGTCCTTACAGGAACGATCCTCTAATTTTTTTCCGAAAACTATTCTGGGTTTTCGAATTCAAAATTCTTTATTTCTGACTTGATTTACTATTGAGAACCATTTTGCTTCTTATTATTGAGAAACTTACAACCGAACACAGTTTAAATTTTAAAACTTTTTAAAGTGAAATAATATTAAAAACAACGATGAAATGTTCCTCTTACCAAAATAACCTCCGAAACATCCTAAAATTGCGACAAGGAAAAGGAATTGATTCATCTTTCGTCCAAATCTGTAACAGCAAATTAGGAACACTGAAAACGAAAATCCGATCATTAATTAAACTTTATCATTTTATTTAATGTTTAAAAATTTCACTTGAATTTCCTATTTTAAGTCTCTCAAACTTTACTTTGATTTATTTGCCAGTTCTTTTCACTTTTAGTTCTTTCAAATTCCAGAAATGTCGCCAATTTGATTTTCACTAATTTCCAAGAATACATAAGAATTTCTTTATTTAGAAATACATATTTAGCATATTTCACTTCCCCTTTTTATTGGAATTTTAGTTGAAGTTAAAACTGCAAAAACAAACAGAGCCCACGTTGAATTTGAGCTGTAATTATTTCTATAATAAACGGAAATCTTTTTAAACTTTTTTTTGAATACTGGATACAAATGAAATTTTATTCTGTTTCACAATAAAAATGAGTTATCTTAAGCCCTCTAGATCGGGTAGCAAGAGTTATGGTTTTGCAAATGATACCATTGTAACGTTCCACTTGCCCACTACCCCGTGAGTTACATGTTGTACGACTAGCTGCAATTCCAAGGGAATGTAAAAAGTTCTTGATTTCTTCTGATATAAAAGATGCAGCACGGTTTGATATATATACATTGGAATTCCAAATTCAATGAATGGCTGATGTAATTTCTTTATGACAGTTGGAAGACAGTTGGATTCCCTGGAAGGGAATGCAAACAGAAATCGAGAATATTCATCAATAACCAGGAGTAAATAGCGGTTGGCTCATACTGAAGGTAGTGGCAATGTTTAAACGTTCATAAAGAGAAGTATCTTTATTAAGCTTTCAACTAAATTTGGCAAAACGAAGTTTTAATCCACAGCAGATGTGACAATCATTAGTTACGTTCTTGACTTATTCATTAGAGAAAGGCAAATTTTTACTACGAATATAATGATTTGACCCAGTTACTCCCGGGATAGGGCAGTGTGTACCAATTTTAAAGATAGGTTGTTGGAGGTCGATGAACAGATTGTCCATAGAGCGTCCGCTGCGGCGTTGTCTTTGCCTGGTCTATCAATGATATAATAATAGTATTCTGAAAACTCTAAGTCCTATCTTAAAATTTGTTCATTCCTAATTTTATTCTTGACTTTGGCATTGAACATAAATGATAACTGCTGATCAGGAATTAATTTGAAATAATGACCAAGCAAAAAGTGTCCAATTTTCTCAATGATTCTACAATCGCATATGCCTCCTTTTCTATATCAGAATGATTTTTCTAGGTATTCGAGAGTGTTCTTGAAAAAAAGCTACTGGACGACTTTGTTGGTAAGTGTTGAACTTTTAGCGTTCTCAGATACATCCATTTCTACCGAGAAAGTCAAAGAATCGTCGATGCATTTAACAAATATCGGCTATAATTTGCTTAATATCCATGAAGGCATTTAAAACATATTCATTTAGTGTGTCACCTTGGGTTATTTCCTTTAACTCCAAGTGAGCTCAAAAAAATAAAGAAAACTAAAATGCAATGCTACCAAAAAACAACAATACAAAAACATTTGAATTTTACCTGTTACCTTGGGTTTTCATCTTAAGGAGCTTTGTAAGTATCTTGTCCAGTGTCGCCGGCCCATAAAACACAGAACTAAGGTACACCCCAAAGAACAACCCCTCCAAGTCGTTTTAGACCAATTTTATTCTCTTCCTTAAATTATTACCTCAGGAAAACTGTATTGAATATAATTATGACACCCACAGATAGTTTCCACCAGACAATCTTAATTTCAATTAAATTAAACTTTAAATAAAATCAGAAGACAATTTCTTAACTATAGAGTACGTAATTAATTCTGTCTTTCAACTATCAGGATTAAATAATGGATAAACAGGCTAAGGTGTAAATGAAACAATGAAATCTATTATTCACAAAACCAATGTTTTAAGAAAACGTACACTTAAATATTGATAAAACACACTCATAATCCCCGGCTTCAAATATCTCTCGGAAATATGATTAAATCACCTCTTCCCGCTTCTTCGGTGAGAGAACAAAACAACACTTTCTAATATAACATGTTATCAATAAATTTTCAAGGTAAAATAACCTTTAGGCCTTTTCAAAAGATTAAATATATCACATACAATAATATTTTTAGAATAGGAAATATTTTTACAGTCGACTTTTACCTTCCCCCCCCCCCCGGTTCGAACCACCGCGAACATATAAATCTAAGGTTTGTTCTAGTACAAAATGATATAATACAACATATAACATAAAAATGGTAAAATTTAACACACTGTCTTATTATATTAAAGTTATCAGTCCTTATTGAGCTGATCAATTAAACAGTTTAATTCAGTCTTATGCATTGTTTGTTTCACTAATTCCTGGACGACGAAAATGCAGATTTTCAGAAAATATAGATGTAATTAATGGCTTTTCTCACCGCACTATTGTTCTAAACACTCAAAAGTTAAATGTTCTTACACTGTTCTTCTAAGTGATTCACAAATTTCGGCTTGGACGACATCTTAGCAATATCGAAATCTAGAACGATGCACTTATTTTGATTTCTACTCCCTAACGCTAAAATAATGGCTCTCCACCCCGTCTATTGTGATCTTTCGACTTCGGACTTCGTTCCCCGCTTAACTCTGAAGCGCTGGAAATTTGAGTTCACGTTAAGTCGCTGTTTTTTCCTCCCTTTTTCATATTCAGTATGAAACAAAAGTTCGTTGGCGTCTTCGTCTTGTTTTCACCCGCTGTTACAAACATAAAAGGGATTTACTTACAAAATTGAAGTCTACGCCCCGGACATCGGCCGTAACCTCTGCTCGGATGGTTTGCACCTCGGCTTGTCCCATAACGCTTCTCCGCAAGGTCGTTCTGCGATGGCGGACTTCCCAATCGTCAATCCTCGTCACTGGAAATGGCTCACACATCGGTCATTTATCGGCACGTCTCGTAATTGTCGTAGAAGCCGTAGAGTCTATGTCACAAACATTGCGTTCCACACACAAAGTATGAAGATGTCCCATCCTCCATAACTGCTTCGAAGAGAACAACCTTTCGTCTCAAAGGCTGGGCATCGTCTCTCTTCGTTTCGTTGATTTTTCTACTCTTCCTTCTTTGACAGATTCCCGCCAAAACTTGACCTTTGCCATCTTTGACCAATGGGGTGAGGTCGAACGTCCACGTGACCCCTTGACCCCGAAACACATCACCTAGCAACGAGTGACGCACTTCCTTTTTAAAACCGAAACTTATAGACATTGCCTTTTCGTGAGAATACATTGAAACTGGTTTTCCCACGGTAATGTTCAGAACAAGTGTTTTAAAAAATACTGGAATTAATAAAAATACACCCCAAATGCTATAAACTTCAAATAAAAACAAAATATTATTCACTCCTCCAATAAACTTACATAACATTCTTTCAACACAAAACATGAAAACATCACACAGTAAGGTTATGGTTAATCAAATAAACGTCCCTTCACAATATTACACTGCAAGATCAAAAGTCACCTGACCAACCTATTCTCAACCATTAAGCTTTACGTTCAGATAATCCCCAGGTTTACATTAATTTTATGATCAAAATTTTAATAAAAGGGAAAAAAAATCTCGTCTGTTTATCCATGAAAAAGGTAACGAACTACAACGTTACAAGTGGAAAAGGAACACATTGTGTTAGAGGCTTAATACGTTCAGAAAACGCGGAACCCATTTTGAATAATGAAGAAACATTCCTAGCACACATTTTAATGCGTTCGAATCAGCTACAATGAGATATTAAAGCAAAGATTTGAAAAGTGAAAGATCTGGTTTGATTATGTTGTTTTCAACAATATAATCTAAAAGTTTCATGCAAGTGACTGAAAGCTTGGGTTTTTCTTTATTGAACGTAAAATTCTACTTATAAACAACTCTGAGGAACCTATCTAAATTGTGATCATGTTCAGCTTCATCTTTTCCACAAACGGTGACATCATCCAGATAAGAGTTGAATCCTTGTAATCCTTCAACTTCTATAATCTGGTCAATAGTCCGTTGAAATTCGGATGCACCACTTGTAATTTCAAACGGAATCCTTTTAAACTGAGACAGTTTACCATTTGCTTCAAACGCAGTATAAAATTTGTCCTCATCTCGAATTGGGATCTGGTGATTTGCGGAGCGTAAAACAATTCCACTAAAGACTTGATGTTGAGCGATCTTCTTTAATAGTTCTTCTATTTTAGGCTGAGGAAATATATTTTTTAATAGTCTGAGAATAAATTATGCACATCCTTTTCTTGCGATTATCAGCTGAAACGATTATTATTTGAGTTCTCCAGGTGAAGTACTAACTTCAATAATACTTTCCACTAACGGTTTGCGTATAAACACTCGATTCTCGCATGAAAATTGATGAGATTTTATTGTAATCGATTTAATGTCCGTAGATAAATGTTGAAAAAGATTAGCTTCTGGCACTATAGGAGCAGATAAATTACAAACGTGAATTTATGGCGTTGGACCACCAAAATTTATACTGACAACTTTATGTTGTTTTAAAACATCATGGCCTATTATAAGATCCGCACATGAACATGGAAGAACCCAAATCTTCAAATCTTTATAAATATTACTAAACGTTACAAGAACCACACGACAACTACTCATTATTTTACATGAGAGAGATCTAGAGGCCATTGTAATGTTATGTTCAGGTTCCAACGTTACTTTGATTGCATGAGCGAATGATTCATTAATAAAACTGAAGAACTACCACATCGGTTATTGCTGTTGCGGGATGATTTTTTACTTCTATATTTATAATTGATTTCTACAAGCATTTTGGGCTCACAGCTGAAATAAATGAATTGGTATTCACAAGATTATCTCTAACAGACACTGAATTTGAACTTGCAGTAGTGTGTTTCGGATTTGTCAACCGACAAACGACAGAGGAATGTCCCACCTTAGTACACTTTCTGGAA
>JAFIDM010105338.1:14565-27719 GCA_023159025.1 Thereuonema tuberculata | reverse complement strand
GGAGGCCATGTGCCTTTGAAACGTCCAAGGACTTTTTAAAAATTTTATTCGTATTGTATATATTTTATTATTTTTAATAAGATTTTAAATACAAAAATTTTTAACTGAACATTTGTGTGTCTGTAAGTATTTCTTTATTTTAAATATTTGATTCCACGTAAAATATCTCAAGGACTCTTCTATGTTATTCCACGAAAGTGAATGTTTTCTGTGCCATTTCGGTAAACACAATGTACGACCTATTCTTCTTCGCAGAGAACACTGTGACAGGCTCCCATTATCTTGACATGTTAAAGGAATGGTTGTTACCACAGTTGGAAAACGACAGGGATGACTTTATTCTGTAGCAAAACGGGGCACCACCCATTTCCACTCAGCCCTACGTGAACATCTGAACGAACGGTTGCCGTAAGGATGGATTGGTCGTGCAGATGCAAAAGATCAACAGCTGCTGTCGTGGCCTCCCCGTTCTCCAGATCTCGTTCTCTGTGACTATTTCTTATGGAGGTATGTTAAACACAAGGTTTTGTGCCGCCCTTACCACGGGATCTCAGCGAATTGAAATTGCGCATTTCCACTCCAATTACAACAATAGACGGATTCGATGTTACCTCGCGTTTCGGAAGACTTTCGGTACCATTTGGACATTTATCGTCTTAACAATGGTGGCCATATCGAACATTTACAATCTATGCATACTTAAAAATCCTGAACATACGCTCTTTCCAACTGTACCATTCGTCGCATCATAACAACAATAGCGATGTTACAAGAAATGTTTGAAATCGTTCAAATCATTTTTACTCACCCTGTATTAAGATGACTAGAAAATGACGTTATAAAATAATTACACTAAAAACTAAACAGTCACAACGGTATCGAAAATCCATTTTGTTCAATTTCCTTCATCTGGTATAAGGAGACAGTGACGCAATTATAGTTAATGCAGTAACTATAAGTGTTAATGTAACTGATTCAGTGACTCCTTACGCCCCGTGAAGAAAATCAAACAAAATGGATTTTCGAAAACTGTTGTGACTTTTTATTTATTTTTTTAGATTATTTAAAAAAAAAACAAAATGTGAAGATTCTGTCATCTTAATATTTTCCTTAACATCTTGTTTGTTAATTTTTTAATTTTTAAAATCAAGAAAATAATTGAAATTGAAAATAAATGAGTGAAAAAGTTCTCTTATTTAAATAAATCTTCTTTTTATTAATTACATATGCTGAAAAATCTTAATTAATTAAATAAATCAATACTGAATTTTATCGTTAAAATCTATTGACTATTATTTAAATCAAATTAAAGCTAGAATAAATTTGCAGTGAAGGGAATAAATTGTTAGACTTCGTTTGAATTTTTTAAGTTTTTACATTAATTGATTTATTTCTTTTAAGAAACTTTTGTGAGGTTCTGGCCCGGATTTCAGGAATCCACAAAGACACAATCTCTTTTTATTATTAGTCACATTAAAGAAGAAGATGTGTTTCAAGAAGATCTATTCGCTTCATCAAAAGTTATGAAGGTTTTACACAATTACACATAATAATTTTCTAATTGAAATAGATCAATGAAATAAACCATTCACCCACTCAACTACATGATTATGGATTGACTTCCAAACTACTATTAGTCAATTACGTGTCTCATTTTACCTCCATTAACATTCAATTGAATAGTAAGTGAATTTCATGCAATTAGTGGTTATTTTTTATTTATTTTTAATTTATTAATAAATTGTAATTAATGGGACTAATGAATTTTCTATATATTATTTTTAATGTGTATTTTTTTATTTTTTATTTTATTCTTGGAGGTGCCAAATTTTCATGCAATTGGGACTAATGAAATATTTGGCTTAATTTGACCATTTTTAAACCTTTAAATTTTTTTTTATCTGGAATGCATAAAAAGATACATACAAAATGCCTAAAATTATATAATCCTAATGGTTTCATTTGAGGTCAGCGGAGACTGACATATGAATTTTCTTATTTTTATTTTTAATGTTTGTTTTTAGTTTTAATTTTTGGAGGTGCCTTGTTCTTCTTCACAATTTAAATTTTTTCTTTAACTTTAAGAATAATATTTTGCTATCACTGGAAAGATATTAGAACTCATTAAAGAACTATAAATATAAAATTTAATAATTTCCTCTCCATTTTAATGCACGCAGTATTTCGACTGGTAAATTTAATCACCTAAGAAGATCGTTAACTTAAAGGTTGAAATATTGTGGAGAGAAAATTATGAAGTTTTATAAACAGAAAAGATGTTTATCTCGACTAGATTAAATTATATAATGTTACAGATTTATCAGAATTTCTTCCCGTGGATGGTCAAGGGGATTTTCCATGTTTATTTCTCCTCCCTAGGGTTCACCAAGCCCTCTGCCAAATGGGTACTGGGTTTCTTATTCGTGGGTGAGGGGACTAGAGCAGACCATACGACCTCAACTTGTACCGTTAGTCGAGAATCGCTGATAGATTAAACCTCTCGCTCACCCTGTGGCCTGTATGGTCCATTGTGTAACAGTTTAATCTCAGTAATAATCTCAGAGCTATAATACAAAATTTAATCTCTAAATCTATTTCAAAGTTTGTTTAATATCTGTGATAAAAACTTAATAATGGTGTGTTTCTAGGAAGTAAAACTCTTCATTCGTTCTCAATATCTGTAGAAAACAGCTGATACAATTGCTGTATTCCGAAAACTTCTTCAATTGTAAATGCACGAAAAAAAATAAGAAATGTGATAGCCTGAAAAACTTCTTCGCGAATTAAGTTATCTAAACTTGTTTAGACTGATTGCAATTAACCCTTTGGGTCTGAGTGCCTTTGAAGGCGTTACGAGCACCACTGCATATTCAGTTCATTTTTCCTTTCCAACATATACTATCTGAGTCGCTCACTCTCATAATGCTTTACAATTGTAGACATACGCTGATAAGATTTTAGAGAAATCAATTGTTTTCTCTTAAATTTCCAGCATCCACAAATCTTGGAATGTCGACGATCGTCTAGAACGTGGTATCGTACTTTATGTAGTGGTAGGTCAGATGGACTATCTGACAGTGCTGCATTTTTAAATTCTAAATATTCAAAGAACAGTCTTCTTAAAGATTTTTACACTTTGTAGTTCTTTAGGCAGTAAAGATAGAGCTAAATAAGAAATAGCTAAAATTTCAAGCAAATCTTTTTCGAGATACAATAAAAACAAACAATATAAGAGAATTTTATCAAATTTCAATTTGAAATCTATTAAAAGGTATAAAATAATAACCCACATAATAAAATAAGATCAACGCCATAAACTTCACAGAATATATATAAAGATAGTAGTTTTCCGGCTGAGTGCTTATCCTCGAAGAAGCTGCGCAGATGCCAGCGAAAACAACAGACTTTACTAGTTTTCATCCCCTTTTCTTCTGTGTTTGATTTTTTTTAAATTTTCAATGGAACTTTTAAATTTTTAAATTGCATTTTTTAGTTCACATTAAAATCTTCTCTTTTTATAATCGAGAATGATATAGCAATAAATCTTACCCTGTTTTCAGCTGTGAAAGGTTTTAGATACCCGGTATTTAAAGAGTTTGATTAAATTTCCAGTTTGGTCAAAAGAGAATATTTCCAGAAAAGCATGTTTGCAAAGAAAGCTCATTGTCATGGAAGAGAAATTATCTAAAGAACCACTTAAGACATCAAGCAAACCTTTTATTTCGTTTATATATTTATTTTTCCAATGCACCTAATAGTCTGGAAATTTAAATATGAATATTTGATATTTTTTATTTTCTTGTTTTTAATTTTCAAAATATTCTACAATTAATTAAATTAAAATTCCAGAACAGTCAGTTCCTAAGTTCCAATCAGTCAGTTCCAATTCTTCAATTCTAAATCAGTTCCAATCGCTTCCTAAGCATTACAATGGACATATGATGACAGTTCAGAAATACAGCGACCTTCAGATTTCATTTTTACTTTAGATTAAATATAATAAACATAAATTTCCCTAAGAAATTAATGAAAAACTTTAAAACGATCGAAAACTATTTATTTATTTTGTCATTTCATAAAAAATTCACATTTTTACTTCAGAAGATAAAAATAATGATCGATTCAGAAGTAATTTTAACTCTTTAAATTAAGCTAAAACGAGATACAAAAAATTACAAATAAAATATATGGAAAATATCAGATGCTAAGAAATGAGAAAGAAAAGATCTTAGAAAAGATCTTAAAGTTTACTGTGGTCTTCGAAAGAACGTATTAAGTAACTTCATTTTATGTAAAAGAAGTTATCACAAGGTCTTCTGGTTCAGGCTACTTCCGGTTTCAGGAGGCCATTGAGTAGGTCAGGGAAATAATTGCAATTAGACAAATCTTATATATAAATTTTTAATCGATAATTATTAAGAACAGATATGGTATCCGTTGTGGACACTTACTAGAGCTGTCCCAATGTTGCAAAAAAGAATCTAGGTTTACTAAATGAACTTAATGCAGGCATCCCTTTAAATTGGACTTTACCTTTAAATTACAATGGCTTTGATTAAACTAGTTGTTGCTTCAATCTATAATAGTGCCTCTTCTAACCACTGTGCATGTGTTTGACAGATTATAAATTGATTTTGTGCTTATTAAAAAACATGAATTGACCTCTTCTATTTAATTTGTTGAGTTCTTTTTGATGTTTTAAAATTATGCATTGATTCAAATTTGTAATGTTCCAATGTTTTAGAAATGATTCAATTCAATTAAGGATTCAATTTTCTAATGTTTTAGTAAATGCTGTAAAACTATTTTCTGTTCATTTCATTTTTTCAAAAACATAATTTAGTTTTTCTATGTATTCTTGCTGCAGAAAAAAATGGTTTAAGTTCTAATGTTGTAGTATTTGGAATTATCTGAAATTCATTATTCTATTCATCATCTTAGATAATGGAAACTTACAGAGAATAATCAAACAGTTGTCCTTTGCCTGCCACTGGGTTATTATATTTAGAAAGGAGAGTTGCAATCATAGGAAGACTGAAATCGACTGAAGAGACATATTGTAGCCTTCAGCCAAGAAAAGTCACCCATGTCCATCCTGTGTTTAAACTATCAATCTAGTTTCGGTTTCGTACTTTTCGATCACAGACGTACGGACTGACAGATGATGACAAGGATGGTTTAAAATTATATATTTTTTATCAGAAGATATTAATAAAAATTGGTTTTATGTGTTTAAAGAATAACAAGTCAGCTGAGTAGCCAATTTCATTTGTATAGATATATTTAAGCCTTACTTTTATTTATATCTTGTCTTCTTGACATCTTGTTTTTTTTTTTTTTTGTTTTTTTTGTTTTTACATATCATTGGAAGTCGTGCCCCCTTCCGGTTCCTGTTACATATAAACAATCTGGCAATTTGCCTTCCCATCAATAAATCTAAATCAATAAGAATGCTGTTTTTATATTCGTGAAGCCGATTCTAACGTTTCTCGATGTCTTTCAATGACAGTAGTTTTTTGGAATCTATCTTCCAAAAGATAATTTACATTTATTCCTTAAAAAATAAGTTCCAAGCTTAGGGTTGTTGTAACATTTTACTTTCAGCGATTAATAAAATAAGATTTATAATCTCTAGAATAACTTAGACGAGTCCTTAGGAACAATCTGTTATTCAAACATTAAAAATATACATCTGATAACTTTCAAGTTTTCTCTTCAAATATATCTCAGTGTTAATTCTGTTATTGTTGTTATCTCTTTAAACAGTTTTAATTTGAAATATAATTTAAATCTGTCTATCCGATGATAAATTTATTCGCGGGACCTTGAATTCATAACATTTTAATTATTATTAATAATCTTTGTACTAGTTAACATTTTCTAATGTTGCACTCAAAAATACTCAAGCAGCTTAAGTAATTTAAATAATTTTATTTTTATTCAAGATATCATAAGTGACATTTAACCTCGAGAAACTCATTTTCTTCATTAAGAAAAAAAATTTCAATGGCCGATTAAGTTTCCTAAATCTAATCTAAAAATTTGAGTTTTATATATTTCGTTTCATAAACAACATGATAATATTCTGAATATATTCTGGGTAAGTCCGGCAACAAAAAAGTTCGAGTTCCAAGCTTTTATTACAGCAGTTACCTATGGATTTTTTGGAATGATCTAATGAGAAATTCAGAAAAAGATTAGGTAATTTTTTAAGGATTTTTAATACAGGAGGAGGAAGGATTTGTCGAATTCTTTATGTAAAAGAAAAAGAAATATTCGAATTTCTTAGCAATATCCGAGACACAGAGAGTGAATCTTCATTAACAATTTTTTAATAAGCTTTAGAGGAACCTGATCTTTTCTTGTTCGGTAAGATTTTATAGTTTACGAAGCGTAATAAGTTCGGAGAAAATAATTAATAGCGATTGGAACCATTGTAGAAATCTTTCTCATTTTAAGGAATTGTAGCTTGGATAGCCACCATTCATTTTTCACTAAGTACGAGATCGATCAGAAAATTGCTAAATTTTTTTATCACAACCAATTGAATTTAAAATAATGAGTTTACATTAATACTAGCGATTGCTGAGATATACGACAGAAGGCTCTACTGCATAATACCACATGGTCTGTATCCTTCGTGTCATTGGTGGTGTGCGCTATCATTTCAAAATGGCGATTCACTTGGAGTTACACTCTTTCTTTGGGCAGAGAGTAAGCCCTGGTTTATTGAAAGATGATCTTAACTTAATGACAATGCCCGACCATAAAGAACATGCTGCACTGTTTCCAGTGGAAAATTTTTGGATCATCCGCCATTCAGTTTGGATTTGGGTCTCATTGATTACATCTGTTCCCTGCCTTAAAAGAGCTCATGGCAGGTCGACCCTTCACATGTAATGAAGAAGTCCAACATTATGCAATGAAGAAGTGGCTACAACATTTGGGCCCTGACTTCTATATATTAAGGTTGGAATCGACAGTCCGATCAAACATATATCCAGTACCTGAAATGTATCTGTGCCACTTTAAGGACATTATCTTATCTTCCTTCAATAAAGGTTTGCTTTAAGATTTACAAGCTTTTCGAACTTTTTTTTATCAAATCTCGTTAATGAAAACTATCTATAGCACAGTATGTAAATCGCCGTATTTGAATTCCTAATTATTAACGTGCAATGGAAAAAATTATCCAAATACATTTTCTTTTTAAAACTTGTTATTTACAAAAAACAAAGGGTGAAATATTAGTGATAGTCTTTGGAAAGTGAAGGGTAATAAATCTGTTAGTTTATACACTTTAATACTCCTGAATCGCTGGATGGATCTTCTTAAAACATGGTTTGCAAATTTGTGGACGAGAGATGATCAATGTTTTACATTTGTAATCTTTTCAAAGTGAGTTGAAATCGAGAAATCACAGCAAGAAAGTTAACAAAAAACTCACATACCCAAACATTATAAAATAAGAGTGGATTTCTGTTGATGTCTCAGAAAAAGGATTCTAATCATTTAAGTTAATCCATCTGTAAAAACTTATCAGATAATAAGATTTTCGAGTCGAAATTTAACCAAAATTTGTCCGCTAACTTGAAGACGGAATTTTTCTTTTCTTTTGGGAAAATTCATGGGTTTACCTTGGTCGAGGCGGTCTCTCAAGCAGATTCGTTTATTATTAGAATGATTTTTTTTCAAAGAAACTAGTCGGCTACCCGTCGCTTCGCTCCGGAAGCCTCCGCATATTTAACGGAAAACAACTTTTTATTTATTAAAAAAACACACACACACAAATTACATCAAGTAAACTAAAATTAAAAGTTTTTGAAAGTTTTTTTTTTTTTAATTAAATTTCAGATGTTTATATTCTGTCAATCCACGACTGCTTTTAGAACCAGCGTGTGAATCCTATATCTATGATAATTTTTTTTTGTTTTATGGAGATTAGAATGTAGTCCTCGTGGTCTAATGGCTAAGACGTCTAAGTTCGGAGCAGATGGTTGCATGTTCGATTACTGTAGTGAATTTGTAGAAATTATTTCTATTTTCACAAATTACAACAATTGCACCAGGCAGACAGAGAAATAAAAGCTTTTAGTAATATAGATATACTTTTCAGTGGTTTTTCAGTTACAAATAGTGATTTCGGCAATTATAGTTCTAATTGTCAGTTTCGAATTACAAATAAACTGACGGATGGGAAATAAATAAACAATCTTGAGATTCAAAAAAAAAAAAAAGATTGAATATATTCCTTATTGATGTGGGATAGGAAAGGAGATATAAGTCAAAATACAATATGAAAAGAGTTGTAGTCCCTATGGCCTAATGGATAAGGCATCTGACATCGGATCAGAAGATTGCAGGTTCGATTCCTGTCGCGGATGTTTCATTGTAAAAATTATTTCTATTTTCCATTCTCACAGAAAAATGCGCCGGACAGACAGACAGAGAAATTAAAGATTTTAGTTATATAGATTAAAAAATAAAAATAAAATATATACTTGAATAAAGGAAAGGAAATGCAGCACATGACTAAAAGGAGAAATTGCCTTTCTGATTAGTTTATGGGAAGGAATTGGGAACGGCCGCTTCGTCCTTCTACGGATTCATCAGCCCAATTCCCGCCTTCCCTTAACAAAATCAGAAAGGCAAGATCTTCTTAGTAAAAGTCACCACCAACCCGGCCGTGACCCAACCAACAACAAAAGGCAAGAAAATAAATTGCTGCGTCTCTCGACGCCAGCAAAAAAGCCTTTCTCCTACGAGAGTGGGCTGAAAGGAATTTAAAAGAACAGAAGGTAAAAAAAGTTTACAAAGTAAAAAAGAATAGAGATTTAATGTGCTGTGAATATGAGTAAATAAAGGAAACGAAACGCAGTACATTAATAAAAGGAGAACGTTTGCTGATTGGGCTGAAGAGTCCATAAAAGGACGAAACGGCCGTTTCCAATTCCTTCCCTTAATCTAATCAGAAAGGTAATTTATCCCTTTATCCATGTGCTGCATTTCCTTTCCTTTATTTACTCATATTAACAGCACGTTAAATTTTTTTTCATAAAATATATACTGTTGGACATAAAAAAAGTTTATTTATAGTTCAGTTGTACTTTCCCTTTGCTTTGACTGAAATATTTATTGATTCTTGAAGTTTAGATATAAAATAACACAGAGTTTAAATTCGTCACTCAAGCAAATGATGGCAACTGCAAACCTTTTATTTCTTTTATATATTTCTTTTTCTAATGCATCTAAAATTCTGAAAATGTAAACATGAACTTGAACAGCATCTGGGATTTATATTTTCTTCTTTTAATTTTCAAAATATTCTGTAATTAATTAAACTAAAATTTAAAAGCAGTCACATTTTTTGTGTTTATGAGTTATTACTTGATATTTGCAATCAAGAAAATTTGACAAAATCCTGAAATGATAAAAAATTTGTAAGACAATTTTTTATAATAGTTTTGTTATCTTACTTTCTTTGAGTTGAGAAAGACTTTCTTTCTATAAAGCAAGATAATTAAAAAAGTCTTATTTAAATGAAGTTGATAATAAAGCTCCTCTTTTAAAGAAAAAGTTCCACCATTTATTTATCTCTAATGATTTCAGTCATTGTGTATGTTCATAACATGTAGGTTTATTTCACGGATGTATTTTTTAAGGAACAAACTTAATCATCATTATCAATCCAGATAAATTTAGTAAAAAATTCTCCAAATATTTAAATACAGAGATTAAATATGGTATCCTGGACCCAATGTAGCCATTATACTCAGGGTTGTCCAGGTGCAAAAAGGGTTTAGACATACTAAATGAGTTCAATACGAGTATCTCTCAAATTACAATTGACCCTTTAAATTAAAACTACCTTGAATAAATGATATCTGCGCTCCAATCAATACTAATGTCCCTGTTAACAAGTGAAGCGTTTGAGTAGCAAATTGTAAGGAGTCCCTTTGTTTTGTGTTTACTAGAAAGGTGTGAATTGATTTATTCATAAATGCTCTTAAACACTATCAGTCTCTGAAAATTGAGGAATTTCATGATTTACCGAAAGTAGCGAAAACTACTTTCTACATCATCCGGTGATAAAACAGATGGAATAAAAGCTATTTTGCGAGATGTAATCACAAAACAAACAACAGTTCAGGACCATAGTTACTTAAGATAGAAAGTTGCCGCGAAACGGTTTCTGTTGGCAACGCAATGACGTCATGTGGTTGCAAGGTTGGATTGCAGAGCACTCGGATTGTTAGTATTACACGCAATAACTATTTCAAACTCCAATTAAAAGTTTTGAAGTATTTAAATTTTTTCCCGATTGAAATGTTAACTTTTTGTTAGTCACTTACGATAATTTAGAAAACAAACGGAAAAAATGATAAGTTTAAATATTTTTTTTTTCTCTAATGCTAATACAAATTTACTTTCTTCGCGGCGCGGTTGGAATGGTCGCTAAGAATCTGGACTCTCAATCTGAATTCCGAGGTTCGGTTCTCATGTGGGTGTCGTGATGGTGGACCATCTGAGCTGGGCAGGTTTTCTCTCCCGTTTCCCCTGTGAGTCTCCCACCACATTTTCTCAGTCTTTCTCAGTCCTCCATTCTGTGGGTTGGTACAATAGACTTTTCACGTCGCAGTGCTTGGCTTTCCTGCCACATTCACATCATGTAATAAAAAAATAATAATTTTCTTTCCTTAAAAAACATCTTTGTAAAAACTTTAGTCATGTATTTAAAACAGAAAAATATTAATAAGGATTTAAATGAATATTATAGGAAATAAATCAATAAAGTATTCACATATTTCACTTACATATAGCGTTTATTTTGATGATGCTAAGTACTTCGGCTACTAAGGTCTACTAAGGGTGACCTTATATGTGGATGACCTTATATCCAGGTCTGACTGTATCTAGTAAAATATTGTAGAATAGTAATAATGTCAGGAAACTAGAGTCGTCATCTATGACAACAGGATACTTGTTTGTGAACTGAATGTGAGAAATGTTCACCTCTAAAAGTAAAAGACGAATACGGCTTTTCACTTCCGTGGGTAAAGGAAGGTCAAAGAAATGTCCGAGTCCTCTGATCTGAGAAAAAGAAATTTTCTAGGAAATCCTGATTTAACCCGTCTGTTAAAATATATTTTATATTTAATGATTTTAAATCTATTGAAAGTCCCAAGAGTGATCTGATGGAGGTCAAAAATCCTGTCTGGAATGAGAAGCAGATGTTTTGCTTTTGCGACTCTTATACGTTCACAAACTGCTGCAAATTCTCTAAGAATGTTTTCCTGTAGGTCTTTGTGAACTCTGCAGGCTATGAGTCTCTCATTATAAGACATTCTGGAATTTATTACGTCGAATGAATCATTTACAAGCTTCACAAAGTCAGAAGTCTTTCTTGATTTAGGCATAAGATAATGAATTGCTTGCGATGGTGGTTAATAAACAGTTGTGTTGCTAAATACACACGCTGCCTTTCTCTACCTTTTACATTTAGATGTTGTATCGTTAATTTGAGACAAATTTTCATTTCCCCACAGTCCAAGGATAGAAGCCTTTCGCTAACATATTTATCAAACTTACACTTATCAGATAAAAGAAGTCCATCGTCTAGAAAATGATTGCGAAGCAGCTTTATTAGATGAGGAACATCGGCAAATACCAATACTCGCTTTCTGAAATCTGTAGGATTTGCAAAACATAGGTAATTACTATATAGGTAATTTTTTTTTATTATTGTAATCATTTTGATTATTTAATCAATTAGTAAATATTATCATCAACTATTTCATCAACTTTTTCTTAGCTTTCGCGCATTCTGAGCCAAACATCAACGGCACATTCTGCTGATGATTCCTAATACGGATGAAACAGCGGTTCATGATTACCGTTCATGTTGGCTTAGTGCGAAGGCATATTTACTGTCAAATTGTAATTTTTTCTTGATTTATAAATTTTTAAGGACATAGTTTTCCTCTATTTTTTTCAATTTCTTTGCTAGCATTAAATTTCTTTAATTTTCATTGGTCTTTATTGAAAACGAAGTCAATATAGCTAAAAACAAATTTTATTTTGTAATATTTGCAGAAAATAACAATGAAACTTATAATTTCTGTCTCAGTATTTCTTTGAAAAGTTCGTTTCTTCGATTTATTTATTTATCTTGGTATGAGACCGCTTATAAATTTACTATTTCAAATATTATTCGCTAATTTTTAAAATATTTTTGAAAAAAAACCCAAACAAACTCTAGTCAATATTTGAACAGAATGTCCAAGTTGCAACCATTTGACGTCATGCTCAAATAGAAAATATCGCGTTGTCTACTACGCAGCTATTTGGACGCCCCCCCCCCCCCCCCGCCTGGTTCAAATGGTTCTCTTTTGTTTCAAGTCTTTTCATTGGTTGACTGTTTACTGACTTCCGGCTTTAGGAAGGTATAATTCTGTTCATTGATTCAATATAAAAAAAAAGATTCACTTCTGTGATATTTTTTCTCTTTTTTTTTTAATAGAGTGTTTTTTAGTAACAATGGTGAGACCAAGTTGTTTACAAAATGACATCCTGGTACAGCTGTTTCACGCTAATATGGCGATCTTCAGCCAGGAGCAGTCATCAGTACTCTTCGTTCGAACTTTAATTGAAATAAAGGATAAAAAAATCTTGTTTTAAACTCAATGAAGTCAATGAAGCAGTGATTATAAGCCACGGACTAGAACTATAAATAAATAAACTGTAAAAGAGGAAAAAAAAAATAAAGATGATTCCTAAAAAATGTGAGAATTTAGGACGTGAGGAAAGAAATTTCGTTTTTCCATATTTAAATTTTTATTCTAAGTTTATTGAAGAATTTATTTTTCTCTGGTAAAAACTCAAAAGTAATTTAAAGTGATTTCGTTATTTGAATGTGACTATCGAAAATTACTTCGAGATTCTTATATCGCAGAAAAGAAAAAAATTATTTTGCCGAAAATGCAATTTTGAAGTAGCTAACGGAGTCATTTGTATCAAATGTGTAAATAAATCTTTTTATATATAATTGGTTCGGTAGCAAATTGAATAAATCTTGGCTTCCCGAAATTTTGAAAATGACATTATTTTTTTGGATTGTTGCTGATTTTTCCCTAACATGTGACCCC
This sequence comes from Thereuonema tuberculata, assembly GCA_023159025.1. NCBI lineage: Eukaryota > Metazoa > Arthropoda > Chilopoda > Scutigeromorpha > Scutigeridae > Thereuonema > Thereuonema tuberculata. The sequence continues at coordinate 14,574 of JAFIDM010105338.1, read as the reverse complement.
CCCCCCCCC
>JAFIDM010105338.1:0-14465 GCA_023159025.1 Thereuonema tuberculata | reverse complement strand
CCCCCCCCCCACTTCCTCAACATAAAATTCATTATACGCCCCTGACTCGAAATAAAAATAAATAAACTCTTAAAAGGGGAAAATAAGGATGATTCCTAAAGATACTGAGAATTCAGGACGTTTTTCCGTATTTAAATTTTTATTCAAAGTTTATTGAAGAATTTCTTTTTCTCTTTGGTAGTGATTTTGTTATTTCGATATAACTATCGAAAATTACTTCGAAATTCTCATATCGCAGAAAAAAAAATAAATTATTTTCCGATGTGTGATACATAGATAGCTAATGCAGTCATTTCTGGCGAGATAGTTTCAGAACATTCCTGATAACACCAATGATCTTCCACTGCTTTTATTTTTATTTCGAAAATTCCGTGGAAATTTTACGTAAAAAGCATCATTTAAGAACGTTTGAAAATGTTTTAACAATTTTCCCTTTTAATTTACGCCTGAAGTATTATTTTTTTAATTGAAAAAATCTGCATGTTTATAAAAATTTGAATTAAAGACTGAAATGTTTGAATGTGCAAAAATGCATATTTCCAAAAAACTAAGCAAAATCTTTTACAACTATCTTAGAAAGCAATGAGTTAAGGAAAGAATTAAGATATATATTGTTTACTTACAACTTACCAAAGTATACATATTTTATAAGGAATTGAAAATGAAATGAAAAAGAAAATACTTATATGTTTATTAATTTTTAATTTTATAATTTAGAATCGCTCTCTTCTCACTTAGTTATTTATAATAATTTTGATGTAATATTTGGATAATTCTCCTGACTTTCAAATAAAGAATATCAAATAAAAATAAAAGTTTAAATTGTTATATTTTTAAATTTTCGAAGTTTAAGGAAAAATATTGATTATCTAAAATTGGATATACAAAACATCATTAATAATGTTGATATTATAATACTTGTTGAAATTAATGTAAATTTAGGAGAATCAGAACTCTTATCAACTTATGTCTTTTCTCTTACTTTATAAATATATTAAAACAAAAAAGATGGTGGTTTATTGGTTTAATAAGAAAAAAACTTATGTTATAAAAGAAATGAATATTGATACAATTACCCGTGAAAATTAAACATGCACTGTAATGCTGGCCGAACACGTGTTAATTTTCTTCAGTATTGATTGTCAATTTTATTGATATCAACCGTTTCCATCAATAAAAATGATCAATATTGACCATTTCAAGAAAATTGATATTGATATAAAAAAAGGATCAACTTCAGTTTAAAGAAGTATTGATAGTGCGCCAGCGAATCACATGAACGGATGAAATCACGTGACAATGGTGACGTACAAGCAAGGCGCCTCTTTGAAGATAGGAAACGCACTCCGAGCATTTTTTTTGAGAAAGAAGGCGTAATCAGCCAAATGGGTCGGCCAAAAAAAGATAATCCAAACAACAACATTTGATCAATTGATCATGAAAGACTCCTCATTGATTTCTACAGAGGTAAAGGCATTTAATACTAGAGCGATTCTGTCGTTCCTAACAAGTTAGGCTGAAAGCCTAACGCAAGTAAGCACACTGGGTAGCTCCCAATTTATTCGCAAATAAATTCTATGAAACCGATGTCGTACAATCGCTGGGAATATTGTCCCCAGTGCAGCTATGCTCTGCTCTTGTGGTGTGTTTATAAGGCAAATAAACTGTATGCAAAGACGCTCTCTCTAGCTCTCCCTAGTGAAGGACGAAGCGCCAAAAAGCATCAATAATCAGGTCAATACTCGATTAGAAAAAACTGTGTTCGCGCTTGATGTGTGTGTGTGTGGTCGGTTCGCACCGAAATGCGAGCTTCGTTGCCGAAGCATCCGTGCTCCAGGGAGCGCTAGTGTTCCCAAGACGGCGAACCCCTAGCAGACTCCCTAGAATTACAAGGGAAAGATACTGGGGTGGTTTTCCGTGGCCTTCCCCAGGACGCCATTAAGGAATGACGTCAGACCGAAGAGAAAGTGAAGAAGAGGCTACAATACAGGAAAGGAAATTTTTTGAAACATCCATGCTCGCTACCGGGATTTGAACCCGGGCGCTGGCACATTGATCTCACGACAGACCGACGCCTGAGACCGCTCGACCACACCAGCGCGTGATACCAACTGTCAATATCAATTTTAATCAATATCGACCGTCAACACTGAAGAAAATTGACATGTGTTCGGCCAGCTTAAGTAATAATACAAATGATTTTGAAATAACTTTATTAGCTATTTTCAAACCACCTAATACTAATAAAAAAGATTTTTAACTGAATTGCAAAATATTTTAAACTATCTTATTTGTAATCTTGCAATGAATTTAACGAGCTGAAGATATTTTAACAAAACAAAATGAGAAACAAGAGCAGCACACGAGTAAATAACGAAACTGCCGTTCCCAATTCCTTTCGATAATCGAATCATAAAGGCATTTATTTATTCGTGTGCTGCTCTTGTTTCTCACTTTGTTTTATCTCATTTGTAACTTATGCAAAAAATTGTACCATGCTTATAGTGGGAGATATAAACATTCATATTTTAGACGACACAATAAATCCTCTTGTTCAGAAATACATAGCGATTTATCATACTTTGGGCTAAACATATTCTATTAATAAAGTCACAAGGGATATTAGGACAAATATAACTACCTGAAAACCATGCATTGACCATGGCTTTGCTAAAGCTAATGTAGTTCATTTTATTGGAAACGGGAAAATGAATCTTCCAGAGTTTCAAAATTTAGTTGAACACACACAAATTCATTTCCTACATAATTTTGCGAAAAGTGATATAAAGCAATATTGAATCAGAGGAAGCGAATTCCCTTATCCTATTCTTAACTCTGTGTCTCAATATAAGTCAAACATTGTTTTTATTCTGATATACTTTAGTAATATTGAGTAAATACTTCAGACTAGCCAATGTAAGATATCTAATGATTCTAGTTCAAATGGACTGCTAACTTGAGAATTAGTGTTTATTTTTGATATATGTAATTATTTCTATAACGCCAGCTTCTGTTGGAGAGATTAAAGCTAATATGTTAAGTTGAATGAACTTTTGATTATTAAGAAGTTTTGTAACACACGAACATACTTCAATATTACCTGCATTTACGAAAGTATCATCAAACTTCGATAATATATTTTGAACTTTATTTTGTTTACTTAGTTGATCTATTTCCTTAGTTTTCTTTATATTATTATTTTTGTTTAAACATTATAATAATACTCCACTGCTTATTATTATTATAATTATTATTGTTACTTTCTGTTATTTTTTTGTAGTATTTTTTTTAATCAAATTATTCATAAGATTTTTTTTATTATAATTTTCTAAATATATTTTGTTACTTTTGCTAAGTTTCATTTAAAACACAAAACTATCTTTTTATTATAAGTTCTAATAATTCATCTGTCACTCCATTGCTGTTTATATTCTATATTACTTTTATTATAAGGGATTGAACTGTTTGTATTAAGGGATTTTCTAATTATATGTTTGTCTTTTCTACTACGCCATTTTTTCTTTAATAGATTATTAATTTTATTAGGACTTGTAATGTTATATTTGATAAGTTTTTCTAGGAGTTCTTTCATATTTCGGACAGGTTTCTCTTCATTAATTTTATATGAAGCTGTGGTTTTTGTCTCGGTATTTGATTCTCTATTTGGGTTTATGTTTTGTTTCAAATTTCTCAGTTATAGCATTATCATGTAATGATCAGATATATCAGTCTGTATAACGTTTCCAATAAAATGAACTACATTAGCTTTAGCAAAGCCATGGTCAATGCATGGTTTTGAGATAGTTATATTTGTCCTAATATCCCTTGTGACTTTGTTAATAGAATATGTTTCGCCTAAAGTATGCTAAATCTCTATGTATTTCTGAACAAGAGGATTTATTGTGTCGTCTAAAATATGAATGTTTATATCTCCCACTATAAGCATGACACAATTTTTTGCATAAGTTACAAATAAGATAAACAAAATGAGAAATAAGAGCAGCACACGAATAAATAAATGCCTTTTTGATTCGATTATCGAAAGGAATTGGGAACGGCCGTTTCGTTATTTACTCGTGTGCTGCTCTTGTTTCTCATTTTGCTTTGTTAAAATATCTTCAGCTCATTAAATTCATTGCAAGATTACAGATAAGATAGTTTAAAATATTTTGCAATTTAGTTAAGAAATCTTTTTTATTAGTATTAGGTGGTTTGAAAATAGCTAATAAATTATTTCAAAATCATTTGTAATATTACTAACAGTGCATGTTTAATTTTCACGGGTAATTGTATCAATATTCATTTCTTTTATAATATAAGTTTTTTCTTAGTATACCAATAAACCACCATCTTTTTTGTTTTCTCTTACTTCATAAATCATATTAAAAGACATAAGTTGATAAGAGTTCTGGTTCTCCTAAATTTACATTAATTTCAACAAGTATTATAATATCAACATTATTAATGATGTTTTGTATATCCAATTTTAGATAATCAAATTTTTTTCTTAAACTTCGAAAATTTGAAAATATAACACTTTAAACTTTTATTTTTATTTGGTATTCTTTATTGGAAAGTCAGGAGAATTACCCAAATATTACGTCAAAATTATTCTAAATAATCAAGTGAGAAGAGAGCGATTCTAAATTATAAATAAGTATTTTATGTTCCATTTCATTTTCAATTCGTTATAAAATATGTATACTTTGGTAAGTTGTAAGTAAACTATATAGATCTTAATTCTTTCCTTAACTCATTGCTTTCTAAGATAGTTGTAAAAGATTTTGCTTAGTTTTTTCGAAATATGCATTTTTGCACATTCAAACATTTCAGTCTTTAATTCAAATTTATATAAACATGGAGAATTTTTCAATTAAAAAAATAATACTTCAGGCGTAAATTAAAAGGGAAAATTGTTAAAACATTTTCAAACGTTCCGAAATTATGCTTTTTATGTAAAATTTCCAAGGAATTTTCGAAATAAAAATAAAAGCAGTGGAAGGTCATTTGTGTTATCAGGAATGTACTGAAACTATCTCGACAGAAATGACTGCGTTAGTCGATCAGTGCTACAGCAGATGCAAAGTAATTTTTTACTTTTCTACGATATGAGAATTTCGAAGTAATTTTCGATAGTTATATCGAAATAACAAAATCACTATCAGAGAGAAAAAAAAATTCTTCAATAAACTTTGAATAAAAATTTAAATACGGAAAACCGTCCTAAATTCTCAGAATCTTTAGGAATCATCCTTATTTTCCCCCTTTTACTGTTTATTTATTTGTATTTCGAGTCAGGGGCGTATAATGAATTTTATTATGGGAAGTGGGGGGGGGGATAATACGTTAGAGAAAAATCTGGAACAACCCAAAAAATAATGTCATTTTCAAAATTTCGGGAAGCCAACATTTATTCAAATTGCTACCGGACTAATTAAATTTTAAAAAGATTTATTTACACATTTGATACATTTCACTTGGTAATTTTTTACCCAATACTAAACAATAATAATGCTTTAATATTAGTGATATACAACAGTTCTAATTAATTAAACCCCTGTACGAGCAACTGCCTTGATACGGGGTGGGGAGGACGCCTCTTTTTTTTTTATTATATAATTGCTTTTGTATTTCTTATTATATCAGACCACTTCTCAATTAACATTATTTATAAACATACATAAATTTATGTTACATTTCCCTTCACATAACATTTTTACTATTATCTCTTTCTCTGTATGTTTCTTTTTCATTTTTAACCATTTATCTCTTTCTATTTTAATGGCCGAGTGCATCAAGAAAAAGTTTAGCCTTTGTTTTAAAATTGTGTGAAAGAAAACAAACATGTATAAAAAGGAAATTTATTCAGAAACTTGATAAATTTCTTTTTATTAATGTTTGTTTCCTTTCACACCATTTTAAAACAAAGGCTACGTTCACAATGCAGCCATCAAAGTTCATCGAAGTTGGGTGCACTCGGCTATAAAACTTTCACAATATAAAATAATATGTTCCAATGTTAATTTTCCTATATTGCAATATTTTCTTCATTTTTTGTTATACATATTTAAATTATTATAATTTCCACATCTTTTTTTAAAATATATCTTTTTTTTATCCACCATTTATCAGTTCCATTCAGATAATATTTCATTATATTATTCGTGAAAATATTTGTATACCAAATATTATAAGTGGATGCTATTATTTTATGCTTAATTCTTACCACTCGTTATCCTCCATTCTTTGTTTTATTTCTTTAAATAATTTTTATTTCCAAACCTAAAATTTTCCTCTATCCACTCATCTGATAGACCGACACTATTTAAACATTTTGAAATTTCATCTCTCCATTTATTTCTTAACCCATTTACTCTATCATTTTCCATTGGAATCCAACACTCTTTTGGAAACCTGTAATCTTCCATCTCAAAAATCTTTCTAATATAATTTACAGCTTTTTTCAATTGAAGGGTAAACATTTCTTCAAAACCAATTTCCATTCTCAAAATATAATTTGGGGTATTCCAATTTAATCCTAATAGAATTATATATTATAAAAATGTTATTCTGTGTGTCATAAGACTTTTTGTTTTTCCAATATTGTGACCAAACTATAAGAGATAGATTGATCATCCAAATGGATAAAATATAGATCTTTTTAAAACAAACAAAATGCTAAAAAAAATCTTTCGAAAAAAGTTTTTGGTTTCCAAGATGTCGCCTTTTAAAGGGTCAAAGTTTGAATTTTTCTCAATTTAAACGAAAAGTATAAAAGTTGGAAGAAAACATTATATTGAGAAAATGTTGGTAGTTGAAAGTTCTATCGAACGAAATATCAGTCATTCACAAACGTTTCTGCGTTTTCAAGATACATGCAAAAATGTGTGTGGCGCCAACCCGCAGTACACCTGAGTAAAGCGGAGAAGGCCAGAATAGGCTGGGAAGTCGTATATTCTCCGATCTCAATATTAATTTGCTAAATAAATATTTTTTTTTTTTTAAAGCTATAAATGCAATGGATCCGGAGCGAAGCGACGGTACCCAGCAGTTTTGATGTATTTCCTTTGTACAGTTTAGAGCCCCGATTATCCGCGGAATTGGGTGGCAAGGGCTTCATAGATAACGAAAATCACGGATAACCCGAAATAAGACTAAAAATGAGGTGTAAACACGAAAAAAAAAAAGATTTCACCATTAAAAACTACGTTTTATTGTACAAAAAACATAATATGTAAAACTTTTAAAATCTCTACAGTAAAGCAGAACCTTTGCTTTACGTTTGCATCCACAAATTCCGAGAAGGCCTAAAGGATCACAACGCACAATAAACCTGTCAGTAATTTTCGATCTTCGCACTGTAGGGCCTATTGTATTTTCCCTGTTGTTAGCTTGGATTAAATTTTTTTTTTTTTTTTGAGGTTCGTAATGAAGAAAATTTTATCCGGCACTCGGGGAGCTCGCGGATAATCGGGACTCTACTGTATTTTTCTAATTCCCCTCTTTTTGCCCACCCCCAAATTTCTGCCCCACATATCATAGAGCTTTTAGCTAATTTATTAAAGAGCCACAGATGCGTCTTAGGTGAGCCTATTACCGTCGTTTTGATTATTTTACTAGTTTCCACTGCCGCAAATGTACCTTTCCCACGTAACACAAACCGTTGGGCCAACGTTGGGTCATGGTTGGCACTATTGGGGAATGGTTGGTGGTTTTGCCAAAGGAATGCCAACAGTTGCCAACGGTTGGCAACGCTGAGTAGGCCCAACGTTTGGAAAACAGCGTTGGCCCAACGTTATTTTTTTGGTTGGCAAATAAAAAGTTACAAATTGTGTATCATGTTTTTGATTTATTGACAAATTAAAATACATATGTAATTTTAAAATGAAAATAATGATTTTATTGCATGAAATTTAAATGTTTAAATTATGCTGGGGCAATATCCTCTGTGGAAAGGTCTGTTTATCAAGCGCTGTGTAACCAAACTCCACTATAGAGGGAGCCATCGCAGAGCCATCGGAGCCATGCGGAACCTCGATCGCAATCGGCAACTAAGTTTTCCCTATTTCATTTTTCTTTTGAAGAGAGAAATTGCAGTTTTTATCTACTGAATATAATATATTTTACACAATTCTTTGTCAAGAATCTGTCGAGATAACAAAGGTAAGCCCCTTTTAAGATAATGTAAAATACTTTTGAAATGTAGCTTAACGGATTCATTATTAGGCCTAATTTTTAGAGTTGCTTCACATGTGAATAATGAATGCATGTTATTTTTTTTCTGAATTTAAACTTTTAAAAAAAAAAAATTATAAATTAATGAATGTTTCGTAAATTACATGCTTTTTGTAACAGATTTTATAACGAAATTTTGAAACTTTATTAATTAAATCTGTTTGGTGTTGTTATTGTTTATAAAATAATGTCTCATCACTCTTAAAAACATAAATAAATATTTAATATGCTTTACACGCAAATTTTCGGAAAGATAATACGACTTTCCTTTATCAAGCTACCATATATAATGGAATATTAATTTAAAAATAACAAAAACAGGATAACGAGCCTTAATTCAACAAAATAAGGAACCTTATACAATAATAAGAATCATGTCATTACTAACATACTGATAAACAATAAACAAATAATTTACTGATAACAATTAATAATTTAAAAATCATAACATTACCTACATTGTGACAATAATAATAATAAATTCAATAATATTAGATAATAAATAAAACTCCCTATGTTAATTTACAAGTTCTTCAAATTTTGTGTTTTTTTTTTAAATTTAAATTTAACATTTCTTTAGCGAAATTTACAAATCTCTCGTTAATTTCTGTCCCTTCGTTTCTATTTAAATTTTGGCTGCTTGTATTTCTTATGAGAATACTTTCAATTAAGTTTCTAGTTACAGTATCTTTTTCGTTGTATAAAGTTTTTACATTACTGAGTAGTAGTGAAGTCTATGTGCACATTTAATACAGTGTTCTGTAATTTCTGATCTATCTATTTGGCCATTCTTCAAATAATTTCCTTATTCTATTATGCGTTCTCTTGAATCGTTCTTTTGCTTTCTCCTATATAGAATTTATTATAAATTTCACACTAAATTTTGTAGAGAATACCCATTTCATATTTTAAATCACGTATTTGTTTATTTTAGAACATAATAATATTTTTCAATTTATTCCTGTATTCAAATGTGACATCAAAATTGAATTTCTTACATATTTCCTTTAACATGATACTGCTTTTATTTAAGTAAGGTAATATTATCCTTTTATTTATCTGTTGTCTATTTAGTTCTCTAATATTAAATTTATTGTATTTTAATATAACTTTATTTATAAATTTATCTTCATAACCATTTTTCTTTAAAATTTCTTTCATACTCTCTATTTCTTTTTTGTAATCCTCTTCTGAACTTGTTACTCTGTCAAATCTATGGATATAATTGTCTACTATATTTCTTTTTATAAAATGTTCATGGCCTCATTTGAAATGTAATAAATGATCACTTTGGAAATCTTTTCGAAAATGGTTTAATATCAAATTGTTCCCTTTTTTTGATAAGCAAATATCCAAGAAAAAGAGTTCATCATCTTTTTTTTTCCATTTTAAAATTTAGTTTTTTCTTTTATTAATCTCAAAAAATTAAAATTCAAACAAAACCACAAAATTTGAAGAACTTGTAAATTAACATAAGGAGTTTTATTTATTATTATTATATTATTGGATTTATTGTTGTCACAATATAGGTAATGTTATGATTTTTATATTAATAATTGTTATTAGTAAATTATTGGCTTATTGTTTATCAGTATGTTAGTAATGACATGATTCTTATATTGTATAAGGTTTCATATTTTGCTGAATTAAGGCTCGTTATTTTGTTTTGTTATTTTTAAATTATTATTTCATCATGTAGCTTGATAAAGGAAAGTCGTATTATCTTTCGAAAATTTGCGTAAAAAGCATATTAAATATTTATTTATGTTTTTAAGAGTGATGAGGTGTTATTTATGAATTAATATGACTATTAAGAGATTAGGAGGAAATATGGATTAGACTGTTAAGGTTTATCTGTTTGAATTACAAAATTTTAGTTAAATTAAAAATCTTGAAGTATTTTTTTATCTTAACTATTTTATATTTTCTTTTATTTTAATTATTGGTTCTTTAATTAACATTGAAAGGAAATCATTAAAATTTTATTTCTTTAATATTGAATAGATGTGTTTAAAACCAGATACCTGTTCTGTTAGTATAATTAAGAAACACAAGGAAGCATAATATTCACAAGGATTATTTTCTCTCAAAGTAAATGTTTAAATCCAGTAAACATTCCATATAGAACTGAAAGTGTAAGATTACAATAATAGTAATATTGTTTTTTATATTTGAGGATGGCAATATTAGCAACCCCTTTTTTTTAATATTAAAAATAATTTCATTTAAGTCTTTAATAATAGAATTTTAAATAATAATAGAATAATTATAATTTTAATTATAGAATCTTTATTCTATAATAATATAGAAACATTACCTATATTTTTTTATCTCTATTAAACAACATTCTTAAACAAAACATATAAGAAAAAATAAAGATATCAAATCCATTTCAATACGTGCTCAATATTTAAATATTGAAATGGATTTGATATTGAAATTTTACAATCATTTTTTAAAATCCTGTTAATTTTTTTTTCAGGTGTAAACATGCCTTTGCGTTGTTGTGTGCCTGGATGCAGGCTCAATTTAGAAATATGAAGAGATGACAAAAGTTTTTCAATTTCCAAAAGACACACAACATTGGAATTTTTGCTTTATGTATTTAAAAACAAAAGCTGAAAAATTAGAAAATCATGAATTACTTGTAGATTTGATGTTAGATGAGATTATTATAAGACCTGGAATTAATTTTTCTGTGAATACTTTGTCTGGCTTCAGTGCAAACAAAACTTTACAGGCTGACAACAGTGTAAAGAGTTTTATGATATCTTCTATATATTCAGACAATATAAAGATGTTGCAGCCCTTATTCCTGTTAAAAATTTAACTGCTAGTGATCTGCTAGAAATGACAAGAGCAGATAATAGAAATTGTAAAAAAGCTGGATACCCTACTATTAGTAACATTGCTGACAACAGGATCAACAGAAATATGTTCACTAAGCTTTGTGATGGTACGTTAACAACTTTCATAAGTAATGCCAAAAACGGTGAATTCAAAATCTTTTTGATTCGGTCCATATTCTTAAGAGCATCAGAAATAATTGGATAAACCAACAAATCGAGAAGGCTTCATTTTTTTCTCAGATCTGGGAACTACACTGAAATTTTTACAGTATCATTTAAAGATTTGATATTAATTCATGGGAATTAAAAAGCAGCTTAGTAAAACTTGCTCCAAAATTAAATGAAAAAGCTCTTTCTCCATGTAATCTTGAAAGACAGAATGTCAGTTTAAGTTTGAGAAATTTTTCATGAAACAAATATTGTTGCAGCATCACTTTTGGACAGTCAGAATAGTGAAGGACTTGTTAAGTTTTTGGAGATTGTAATAAAGTGGTGGAAAGTACTCAACATCAAGAACACTAAAAAAGGTCATGTTAATTATAATTTCAAAATAATAGTGTGGCTGAGGAATAATCTTATTCACTGTGTTTTCTATCGATACTTCAACTTGGCGTCGTGATAATGACTGAGAAAAAAAACTACTCAAGCAAATGTATCTGTGCTTTTATTTGCTAGAAAACTGTTCAGCTCGACCAGCAAATAGAAGCGCAAATGCGTTTGCTTTTTTTTTTAATTTTTTTTTTGCAATTATCAAGAAGACATTATCAATAGAATTAATCTTCAAAAGCACTTATTTTTCAATTTTATGTGTTAAAAGTATTTTAGTTCGAACAATAGTTTTTTGTGTTTGTTCGCAAGTTGAGATCAAAACCATTCTACTGAATATTTGATGCTTCAATCATTATCAGACAGATCTTCAGCTAAGTATAGGGTCTTAATATTATTTTAATCACTTTTGTTGTTTGTAAATGCGTGGTGTAATATTTATTTTTATTTCATAATGAATGATAAAGTAGTCAATCTAAGTTAAAAGTGTGTTGAATGTTGCTGTTCTGCATAAACAAAGCCTATAATAAGACAGCATAGCAATGGCTTGAATTTTCAATTAAAACAGGGTGTATAGATTCAAACTTGATGATGTAGATCACAAGTTTACAATTACTGATTTTTGTCATTACATTTTAAATTAATATATTTGTAATTCAGATCAGTGTTATGATTAACTTTTCATATTTTTTAATATATTTCAAAATTTGTCATTTCCAAAAGGAAAACAAAATGGTAGAGATTTTTTTTATTTTATTTTACTGAAAGTTGGATTTCTAATAGTCATTTTCAATCATTCCAGCACTGATGTTGCAGCAATGATAGTTTAAGTTTTACTGTGATAAAATTAAATATCAATTTGTATATATACATTACATTTATGTTTTGTAAATAAACTATCAAACTTGTGCATATATATTCATTGTTAAATTACTTTATAACTTGTTTTAGTTCACACATTATTTGATAATTTTATTAATCAACAAATTGCTTATCATTCCTAATATCTAGCAGTTTTGTGAAACTTTACATTAAGTTATTTAATACATTAAATATATATTTCATTAAAAATAATGTTAAACTATGAAGCAGTATTTCATCTTATTTCATATCTATAAGAGAATTGGTGTATTAAAAGCTTAATATTCACATCGACATATTATACAAACAGTAACTTCAATTTCCTAATATGATTTAAAAATTTTTTAATAACCTCTTTCAAACACGCTTAATATTCACAGAGCAATAAGGTTTAAATAAATAATAATTATTGGAATGGGGAGTTGATGTTGAGGATTACTAGGAACTAATTTATTTTTATGGACAAGATTTTATCATAAATCATATTAGTTCATTTATATTGTTTTCAAAAACAATTTGCAATACTGATTCCAAAGAACATTATATTTGTAAATAGCTATATAAAACTTAAAGAATGGTCCTTTTGTTATTTCTAAATATTGCAGAATCACTTTTTTGGAAAACATATCATTTGTTTCAGTAGTTTTACAAATTCTTTTAAAAGGAGAGCCAATATATGAACATTTTGGTGTAATGAACTTTAGCAAATTTTAATTGTCTGTGTCTTTAATTGCTGTGTATTTGCTTCATTTGACTTGAATTTTGCTGGTATAAAATAAAGAATCTAGGAAATTTCCTGTTGCTGATGTATGTGGCTATTTACAAACATCAATGTTGTTTTGGATCAATTTTGATATGATTGTGTTGGCCCGACCTCATTGGCCCAACATTGGCACGACCTCGTTGGCCCAACGTTGGCAACTCTGCCAATTTCAACGTTGGGCCAACGGTTACCTCTGAATGTTGGCCCAACGTTGGCACGACCACGTTGGCCCAACGTTGGCACGACCGCATTGGTCCAACGTTGGCACAACCGCGTTGGCCCAACGTTGGCACGACTGCGTTGGCGCAACGTTGGGAAAGTGTATGTTGGCCGAACGTTGGCAACTCTGCCAATTACAACGTTGGGCCAACGGTTGGCCGTCAACGTTGGCCCAACATTGGGCCATCAGTTTTGTGTTACGTGGGTTATTACTTTAAAGTTTTTATCTGACTTATTGGGCTTTTGCATCCATTCATCCAATACCCTAAATAGTTATAATCATTTACTGTTTCAATTACCTTTCCCTCCCAAAACCATTCTTCATTTTTGCTTTTTTTCAACACATTTTTAAAAATAAAAATTTTTGTTTTTTGCAAATAAATTTCTAATTTTAATCCCTTCAAGAATTTTGCCGTAACATTTATCTTCTCCTGCATGTCTATAATATTATTTGATATTGTTACCTGGTGATTTTTCCTCATTTCTTTTCCCCCTCATAAGTTGACTCTTCCTTAACCGGTGCTCGGTTTTCCCGTCCCCTCTGAGGTGAGTTGACCGTTCCAGAGCTGATGGCGAGGCCGAACTCCGGGATATAACGGGGAGTTCCACCTGTGTTAGAGAGTTAGTGTGGCGGCAAGTCAGCCGCAGCGAGAAGCTCTCCGTATTCGTTTGGAGCTAGGGAAGGAGAGTGAGTGTTTCGGCCACGACTGGCCAAAGGGGAAAGGATACTCCCCAGTTAAGGACGCCTAAAGTGTGTGCCTGGGCCGAGGCCTAAAAAGTGCGTTAGAAGTACGAAGAACCGTTGTTACGGAGAAGTGAGAAGACGAGGCCACCTCCCACGCGGACAGCAAAACTGCCCTCCCCGCGTTGGAAGCCGAGAACCCGGCGTACGAAAGTCACGTCGCCGGCAAAAGACGAGAAGTATTGCCGTCTAGTTCAGCGGGGATTGCCAAACCACTCTCCCCGCTAAGCAGCGTTCAGAGCCGGCCAAC
>JAFIDM010105337.1:0-27761 GCA_023159025.1 Thereuonema tuberculata | reverse complement strand
TTGTCAAAAATTGTTATATACGTGTACATTGTCAAAATCAGTATATATGTTTACATTGTCAAAAATTGTTATATACGTATATATTATCAAAAATTGTTGAATACATGTACGTTGTCAAAATCAGTATATACGTATACATTGTCAAAAATTGTTATATACGTGTACGTTGTCAAAATCAGTATATACGTATACATTGTCATAATAATACATATGTATTTGTTAAGTTAGAGCTATGTTAAATTGAAACATGTTAGTTAATGTTTTTTACGAAAATGTAAAAAGAAGGTTTCGAAAATATAACCTGAACAAGATTGGAATTACGATCGAAATATTTTTAATAAAGAAATTCTTAAAGAAGAAGTAGGAAGATATATTATATGATAGTGGGAAATATAGGTTTGACATATAAATACGATACAGATAGGACAGTACCGTAATATACTAGGTATATAGTCAGCTGTCATCGTGTACTGGGGGATTCAGAATGCAGAAATGAATATCAATTTTGGGCATAGAGGGAAGGGTGAAGACTCAAATACTCGTACCCAAATGTTAACATTACAAATAAGCATGTTAACAAATTTTGAAAAAATGCAATCCAGCCACATTGGGTCCTTCGAATCTGAGACCCGATAGCTCCTTTCCTCCGTTGGTAACTAATTATCTTATGAAGCTGAAAGTTTAGTGAGAGGCTTAAATTATAAACTTATCCCTTCTAATTCATATTAGCATAGATGCAAAGAATTTGGAACGAAAAATAGTCAGAATAAATTTGACGACGTATTTGAATGCTGGCACGCCAACTATTCATAAGCTTATTTGATTTATTTTTTTGAATTTTCATATCATTTGCATTAATGGTAAATTTATTATTTTTATGACGTGCATTTTGATTTCAAAATTGTGGAAGGCGATATGTCTGCTTGAATGCTTTTCACTTTTTTCTATTTAGGCCAGAATTTACAGCAGACGGCTTTTCAGGCGAGTCTCAGATCTCTTGAATTTCTAACATCGCTTTATTTAATTTCCACCGCCTGAATTACAGGGAAAAGTAAAAATTATTCATAGAAACATCAGCCGTTAGCATTCCTTGGGTTTAAGAGAAGCGCCTCTTTGTCTATCCTTTTTTTACCAAAGGTCATCTTTTTAGTTTTCAAAACAACCTTAGGCAAAAGTACAGTTATCGTCAAAACGATTTACAATTACATTTTTCATCCTACGTTCGTAAGAAAGTGAGGCTTATCAAATCAATCATGTCTGTGTGTGTGTTCATCCCTCGAATAAGTTTTGAATCTCTGGATGAATCTTTTTGAAACTTGGCATGCTCATTTAAGGACAGCAGTTGATCTAGCTTTTATACGTAAACCTTAGCAGAAGACTTATAATCCCGGTTTGTCTGTCCGTCTGTGGACAGGTATCATTAGCTCAGCAATCACAACAATCACAATCACAATAATCGCAACAATTGCGCCTTTTGCATTCGCAACAATCACATTTATAACTTAAGTTATTTAAGGAAGTTTTGTGAGTCAATGATCATCAAAACACACCGCTGTTATAACACTGAAGTTTCAATGTAGAATGCGTTTATCAATAAATATGAATGGTGTAACATTGTTAATTTTAGGATTAGGATTAATATTAGATGTTGCCGATGTTCCTATTATTTGTATTTTGTTTCATTTAGGGCCGTTTATAAGGCTTGTTATATATTTTGTAATCTGATGTTGAGGAATATACCTTGAAACATGTCATGAATATTTTTATAAATTATTTTATGTTTATCTTGTGGTGTTTACGGTCCTTGAATTATTTCGTAATACACACAATGAACGTTAATCACATTTATAATAATAAGGAAATTAAAGCAATACCAATTATATTTTCTTATACGTATCAGAAGACGTTGCAAAGCATTGTGATTGGTTTACTAGTCGCTATCCCTACCTTGTTTAGTGTGTGTCCTTGTCGCCAGAAGGTGATAAAAATTCCTAATTAGAAATTAAACAAGCGTTTTCAGTCGATATCTTAAATAGTAATCAATTTAACTATTCTTTTAATTTCTGTGTGGTTTAATCGCCCTACAATTTAAATAAAAATAATGCGAATTTCATTATTTTTCTTAAAATTGGATAGCTTGTTGCCAATTTGGCCTTTGTTTGGGCAAATTTAATAGTTTTAGTCTATTTCAAATTGGTTTGGCCACGAGTTTTCTGTTCTGGTCATATTTATAATTTTGGTCATATATTGGTATTTTTGAGGAAATATATATTATTTGAGAATTACATGGAAAAATAATGTCTTTGAATTGGTGAGAGCTTTTTTTATTTTAATTATTTTTTTTTCAATGTCTGAATTTCGCAAAATCTCTGAATTCTATAGATTTTAAGGCCCAACTTTACATTTGGCCAATTTTTGGCTATAAACATCTCCAACTACAAAGACCTGGTTTATGCTGTTAGTAGTCAGTATATATTATACTTTGAAAATAAATACAGACTTTGGGTTTATTGTTTTCACAACTTTAAAAAAAAAATATAAAAACTAAAATTAAGATAAATATTTTAAGGAAAGTAGGCTTTAAGTTCTTTCAAGAACATCGTTATCTAATATTGTTTTTATTATGTAATCATCACGAATTAATACTAACTTTATATTCACAAACGGCATCCTGAGACAGCTGTTTCGTGCTTGTTATCATTAGCCAGGACTAGTCAGATCTGAACATCCAGATCTGCATGGGGAGAGTCATGAAATTCGTAAGTGTAGAAAACAGTGGGACGTCAAGAAATTAAAGAGAAAAAAAAAACACAGTAAAAATGGAACAACTAATTTTCAATTTTCACTCTGACCAGAAATGAATTAAATGGAAGTACAAGTTTAAAAAAAAATCCTTTCTCAATAAGACAATAAATGTAGACTTTGTAGATATCTTCAGAATGCTGTTTAGAATCTAGTTTTACTTCCTAGTGCATTTTTGAGTTTTCTTGCATTTGTGAATATCTCTCTACTTTTTTATACTATTTTCGTTTTATAATTGACAGTCAGTTTAATTAATACAGTGCAACTTGGATAATTCGAAGCTGAAAGGACCACTATAAAACTTCGAATTATCCAAGACTTCGAATTAAACAAGTTACATCTTTTAACTTTAATTTCAGGTCCACTAAATGCTTAAAAAGATTATTCTGTCAATAAGTAAATATTTATTTAGAAAGATCATGGTATGAAAAATTTAAGCACTATATGTACGTAAATAAAATAAGATTTATATTACGTAAGCTACAGTATATATTACATTCAATACAGAAAATTATAGTTTTTCAAACAATTGTGCAATGTCTGATTGTTTTGTAAAATTCAGTCGCTTAAGGTTAGCAAAATCATCAAGCATGTTTAGTGAACGGAAAACAGCTTCACTTACGTTGGTTTGTCTTTCAATGTACCGACGAAATTCGGCGCTATCCCGTACTCGTTGGCGATTTGGCATTTCTTCTTCACATCCTTTTCCATCTCGCGAATGACGGCGACCTTTTCAGCGAACGTTAAATTCTTGTACACGCGTAGTTTACTGAAAGACATGGCGACACTGACAGCAGAAAGCTCGAATGGCGTCTGAAGCGTCACGTGTCGAATGGCGTCACGTGTCGAACGGTGGCGGGAAGGGGATTTTAGTTGTCACGTGTCGAATTTCTTAACGATGAAACGCCGAAAAGTCGTCATGGTTCGAAATTTTTTTTTAAAAACTTCGAATTAAGGAAGTTGAACTTCGAATTATCCACGATTTTTTAACATTGATTTAATAAGAAATTCAAGGGACTAAGCGAAATCTTCGAATTAACCACGATTTCGAATTAAAGACTTTCGAATTATCCAAGTTGCACTGTATCACAAATAAACTCATTCCAATTTAAGCAGTAAAATCTGATTTCAATTGGTAGACTTGCAGTTCCTAAGATGCAGGATTAAGTAATAAGAAAAAAGCATAAAATAAAATAATTTTTAAATGTTAGAGTGTTTGGTGGGCCCGGTAGCTGAGTGTGGTAAGAGCGCTTGGCTGTGGGTTGGAGGTGGCGAATTTTTCCACGTTTCATTCTCCTCCAAACGGGTCCTAGGGCCTACCCAGCCCTCTGTAGAATGGGTACCGGGTTTCTTTCCCGGGAGTTAAAGGCGGAAGGGCGTCGGGCTGATCTCTCGACCTCAACCGCTGGTCATGAAACGCCGGGAGCCCTAGCTCCCACGAACCCATGGGCCTGCATAGGCCTGTTGTGGGGTCCCTTTAAGCTTTTTTTTTAAAGAGTGTTTGTTCTTTATGAACTATGCACGTAGTGAAATGTTTCTCCTCACCAATTTACCTTCACTGTATTTCTCGTCTATCATTAAACTTCAGTTGTAAGCGCTAAAAAGTAGTGTTGCAAATAATCTTTCAATTCATTGAACATTTTTCGTCTGTTTCTTCATTTGTCTGTTTGTACGCGCATTACGCTAAAACGGCTGGAAGGATTTTCGAAACATTTGGTATCTTATGTTATGGTCCAACATTAAACATAGATCTATTTGTTTTTGCACATTGATTATTAAAGTGTAGAAACTAATATACTCTGAAAAAGGGCTTCCAACACAAGATATCTGACTCTGCCATTAGTTTCATATTCTGAGGAAAGCAAGTATCACATGTCCTACTTGGACCAATCAGAGATCAGCATTTCAGTCAGCTGACACAGTGTTAGAAGATTCACTTAAAAACATATAGTAAAATTCTAATTTGACCAAAACCTAGCGAAAAACAATCGTATAAAGATCTATTAACATATAATTTTAATATATTTCATTCTACAGAATTGTTTTGATGAAGAAAAAAACCACACCAATCAGTTAAAATAATATTAGTGTTATTACAACGGTTTGATATTTAAGTTAGAGCAAATATGATCCATTTCGTTATGTTTATTATTTGATAATAATCAAACATAATATTTACAGTTATTTTAAAACTCTAATTTTAAAATAACAAAAGATTTACAATCTATTAATTTTGATGTTGTGTATATGTTCCATTTTCCAATGTTTATTCTTATTCAACAGTTATATTTTAAAATGGTTTATATTTTAAAAATAAAGAAATCGAACAAGTCTATCCTTTTTACAAAAGATAATGTTTATTAATTTTAAACATATTAAAATGAAAGTACTGAGCTTAGAATCCACGTAATAAGTTACTAAAAGATTGTTTTTATTTACAGTATTATTTACAACTAGCCGGGTACGGTCGCTTCGCTCCGGAACCCTTGCATATATAGCATTAAAAACAAAAACTTTATTTATTTAGCAAATTAATATCGAGATCGGAGAATATATGACTTCCCAGTCCGTTGTAGCTTCTCCACTTAACTCAGGCGCCAAACACCTGAGGTTGTCAAAAAAAAAAAGCGTGTTTTTACCTGACATCTACATAATAGATATATAAAAATATGCGCGTATTCGAATGCAACGTTGTATCGAAATTTCAAAGCAATCGGTGAAGAACTTTCGGAAATTTAAGATTTTGAACAAACGACCATTTACATTTTTATTTATATAGATTGGACTGTTGGAGCTTGGGTATTTTATGTTTTAATTTCCAAATACACACGTCTAGTTTTATATTTCTTTCATTATTGCATCAAAAATTTAATTCAACTTTTTTTTCCAAATTTGCATAATTAAAATATTTTGCATAAATTATTTATTCATTGTTGTTGTAAAATATTTAACTCAAGTGTTAGAGAACATGTTTTCTGTTGCCTGTTTTGTAAGTTCGTTTTGTAAGACTTGCAAGGCTTAAGACTTTTATAACACTTGTTTTGTATGATTTTTTTTGCGTAAATTAAATTCAAACAATTAAATTATATTGGTACACATATCGAGCATCTTTAAAATAGAACAGAAACTTGGAGAGTTTCTCTATGTCTATTTTTTTGATGATATGTTTCATGATTTAACATAGTATTTAGCATAATACACTCACAGTATAATCATGAAACCACTCTAATCATTTGTAGACACTCTGTATTCTTAAATTAGGATTTTAATTTTTTAATTTTTTTGGAGGACTGTTGAATTGTCAGAAGGGGTGTTTGCAACTTTGCTACTTGAATTCTTTAATATTAAGTCTAAAAGACCTATTAAGAAAGATATTAAGATATTCTTTAAAAGGTCTGTTACATAGACGAATTTTTGAGAGTCAAAACATTTAATTTTACTGAACGTGATTACATTTGAAACAAAAGTACACTTTTTGTTTTCCCCAAAACCTTTTTGGAATATGACGACGACGAAGGTTGGCCCACCTACCTCGTTTTGTTTAGTATTACAATTGTATGAGGATAATACAATTTGCGTCAATATCAAAACCACACATACATACACACGTATACACCTATTTAAGTATGGACTTATTCATATACATTTTACAATACAAATGCATACATGTGGATACATCATATACAGATAGTTACCTTACATACAACGTAAACATACACACAAGCAAATATACATCCACATACACACACACGATTAGAGTTATGTAGAAAGTTCGTAGAAATTAAAAATTGTTTTATGCAAGTGTTTGTTCAGTTTATTATTAACAATAGCTGCTGGAAAGCATGCATTTGATAGAAAAGCGAAAGGCGAGTCATCTCGTAATTAGATATACGTATTAAAGTAAAAACATTAATTTTTATCGTTATTTCTGTGAAGCAATAGTGTAAGGTATGTTTCGACCAACGTATCGTTTGATGAAACAATCCACCATGTAATTCGGAGAGTATCAGTATGTACATATACAACATACACACACACACAGACACACCAGGTGTCCAAGAAATTACGTCAGGTGTTAGAAGCGCTGTAAGTTGATAAATATTAGGCGAATCGATCTCAAGCTTTAGGTAGGTTGTATGGTCATGGAGAGTGCAATCATGAGAAAAAAGTTCCTAATTCACATAGTCACCACCAGAGGGCATGTGGCGTTGCTGTCGGCTGTGCAATGGATCTCCCCTTGAAAAGGCTAGTACACGATGACTCAAGCACTGGTCTTCCACAAGAGCACAGTAATGCCGTTAACACTTGTTGATCGCGCTTTACTCGTGAAGCTTTGTTATCAGTTGCATTCGAATGCCACTAGGACATTACGTGAATACAAGCGTATAAGAGACATCGAAGGGGTCGAGGACCACCTATCGATAACAAATTTACGATGTATAGTTCACCTGCACCGTTACACGGGTTCGCGACGCATCTTTATTGTGATGCCAAGTGTTTTCATTCCTGCAACAGCATGGTGCCCTAAGCACAACATGGAGCTACACCGCACACTGTCACGTGTTGCAAGCAATGCGATTGCAGAGTACATCCCTAATGAACGTGTACTAAGCAAGCATTGTCCTTATGCATGACCCGCACAATACCTTACATCCGAAAGGGTCTTCAATGATGAAGGATGGTCGCCCGGACATTCTAGGACGAACGTTTTATGAAGTTGTATGTTTTTGGAGACATTTCTTGCAAAAAATCGAATTCAGAATTCATTATTTTTTGCTTTATGTTATTCGTACATTCCAAATAAATAATTGTTAATAAATTCAAATATAGGTATTATTGAAATTTGAAAGCTCATTGTTTTTGGATATTGTTTAAAAAGTTCCAAACGCAACACTTCTTAAATAGCGAATATCAACCTTTCTTTGCTTTCTAACATAGGGCGAAGCCGAGTATTACATCTAAAGCCCCGCGAACACCATGCAATTTTTCAGCAATTTAGTCGTCCGATTTTGACGTCACGAGCAATTTTGAGCCCGTTTATTGATTATATCAGTTCGTGACGTCAAAATCGGACGACTAAATTGCTGAAAAATTGCATGGTGTTCGCGGGGCTTAAGCTTTATTTATGAAGCTAACTACGACTTACTTGGATTGGTTTATGTTTCCTGTCTTTATCGCATACCTTGGTTATGGCCGTTTCTTTCATATCACAAAATGAATCCTCATTATTCTCCAAACTTATTGGAAGTCATTCATCTTTTAAGTTCGAATTACGAAATTCTAATTTCTTACTACGACTTGAAAAAAAAAACTCCTTGAAACAGAGACGTAGTTAATAACTGGTTTTTAATTTTGCTGTCTTTTTTTTTCTTTGCCCAAAATTAAAATGAAAGAAGATTGAACTGTTTATTATGCAGAGGGAAAAAGCGGGAGACGTATCTCGAGAAAGTATCAATTTTTCTCAATTAGCATAAGGTTACATCGAATCAGAGGCAGACAGTAACAGGAATAACATGAATCATTCATACTTCTCTCTCCCTAAAGACATTTTAAGGTAATGCTTGTACTTTGGAGAGTCATTATTCGCACCTGTACTCATTAGCAGCCTAGTTATTTGTCAAAATGAAGTGGGGGAAAAAAATGATTCTGCTGTCTTTTTGATAGTCAGCCATTTTTTAGCCAACACGACAGTAGCGACCTCATGTGACAGATTGGGCAAATATTGAAATTCTTAGTCAGCGAATGAAACAGTAAGGAGCTTATTTTCTTTTATTTTTATTGCAGAGAGGAAAAAAAAGTGGTCTATGTAATTAAGAAAATATAGTTTTTGTCTTCTCTTGATAATGTACACACTTTTTTGATTGGATTTTGTCGTAAGATCTACTGTGGATTATTTCGACCTTATAGAAGAAACTAAACGCAGCAAATAAGGAATCTAATGTCGAGTAGCTCTGTATGCTTCTAATAAAAAAAAATTAGAACATATGGATCTTCTATAATTTAATGTACTATAAACAGGTGGAACTGACTGTATTTAAGAGCATCGTGGGAAGCAAGATCTAATTTCAGTTTTCCTTGGGTGCAAAGTTACTTTACACTTTTTCTATACCTTTAATCACGTGAAGAATTAATTATTTTAGTTTTGCCTCGCGGAACGTTAATTATAGTCTTTTCGAAGGAAAGTAACCATTCCATGTCTTCTCTTAATGTAGTATTGAAGCTACTAAGGTGATTTTACTGAAAATAACTCATAGTCAGGTTTCTTTAACACTGAATATGTTATGTTCTACATAAACTATATGAAAAAATATTAATGTAAATTCGCTGTAATTAAAATTAGCAGCTTTAAATTGTATATTTCAAAATAAAAATAGTTTACCAATAATCAGGTCGAAACTGATTGTGACGTTTCTGCTTAAATATAGACAGAGATTATCAATTTTTGCTTAAAAAGTAAAATTTATTATTTAAATATATGTTTGTATTACCCCTGACGGATCTATTAGTTGAATGCTAATAATACTTGATATACGTAATAATAAGATATCCTCAATGCTTGAAGTGGCTGCTTCGAACTAATGGTTAGGGGATAATTTTTTAAATTACGTCAATAAAAATCATAATAAGGAATGTGGTACCAATAATTACGTGAAAGCCTGATGCTATAAAGAACATTGGCATTAATAAATCTATGGTGGGCTCAATATTAACCAATTTTTGTTGGAGTTATATTCTAGCTCGTAACAAGAATTGAGATAATGTTTGATTTTTTTTTCTTCGTCCTTGTATTGGAATATTTTTAATATTGTTTCTTTCAAATTTCCTAGATTTTTATATTGTCAGTCGTAGAATTTTGTTTTTCCATTTTTGGTATCGTATATTTTCTTTTTTATTATTATTATTTTGTCTTTAAAACATATTTCCTATGTAACTGCTCTGTAATGGCGTCATTATGTTTTTGTTTATTAGTTGTATAGTGTGACTCAGCTGGTTTTTTTTTTTTTTTGGTTAGAGGATAAAAATTGGAAGAGTTTCGACAAATAGAATGTGATTTGCTACATCTAAATAATTTATTATTATTATTATTATTATTATTATTATTATTATTATTATTATTATTATGTTTGTATGTTTCAAACCTTGGGTTTCCCCAGCAAAAACAATATGGCGGGTCAAGGACCAAAGCACATACTGCCAAGTGTAAAGATGTGTGCAAGAATGATTAAGGATGTGTGCTTGTGTCCATAAATTTCCTAACTATGCGTGTAGTGTTGAGTACCACAGCCTTCTGCAGTTGTGCATAAGTGTTTTTGTGAAGTCCTAGTGTGCTGAGACTGTGGTGCAATGTGTGAGGCACCAGACCAGTGGCAGACAGAACGATGGGTACAACACGTACTCGATCCTGCCTCCACTGCTTCTGGAGCTCGTGTGCTAGATCAGTGTATTTACTGATCTTGTCTGCGAGAGTTTTCTGCATGTTCTTGCTGATAGGCACTGCAATATCAATTAGATAGGTCTGTTTGTTGACCTTATCAACAAGTGTGATGTCTGGTCTGTTGTGATGTATAGTTTTGTCTGTGTGAATGGGGCGGTCCCAGTATAGTTTATATGAGGGTGATTCTAATACGCTTTGTGGTATGTACTTGTAGTACGGGACCGTGCTCTTAATAAGTGAATGTTTGTGTGCTAGTTGTTGATGAACGATCGATGCTACCTGATTGTGTCGGTGGAGGTAGTCTGTTTGAGAGAGAAGGGGACAGCCTGATATTACGTGGTCGATCGTCTCATGCGTAGTGTGGCATTTCCTGCATTTGTCGTCATGTGTGTTTGCATCGTGTTGAATGTGTTTCTTGTAGTTGCGTGTGGAGATGACTTGGTCCTGTATTGCGATCATGAACCCTTCGGTCTCCCCAAACAGCTCACCACTCGTCAGCCATCTGTTCGACGCTTCCATGTCGACATGAGGCTGGCTGAGTTCGTGATGATGTCTGCCATGGAGTTCCTTACGAGCCCATGATTCACGCAGCTGCTGAGTGTGGGTGTCAGGGGTGGTGAGTGTTGGAGAAGAGTTTTCGAGGTTAAGGGGTGTGAGGTGTGTGTCAGCCTTGACAATGGCTGAGTGAAGTGAGGAGTCTTCTGCTCTTTGGTGGAAATGTTCCCTAAGTGTATGTACTTGTTTTTCGTGTAGGGTGATGAGGTTGATGAGTCCTCGGCCTCCCTCCTTGCGGGGAAGAGTCATCCTTTCCGTAGCGGACTTGGGGTGGTGCATGTTGTGTTTCGTGAATGTAGTGCGTGTTGCGCGTTGTAGTGCTTCGAGTTCGGTGTTTGTCCATGAAATTATGCCGAACGAATATGTTAGTGTGGGAACGGCAAAATTATTATTATTATTATTGTTATAATAATAATAATAATTATTATTATTAATGTGTTTATTATTATTATTATTATTATTATTATTATTATTGTTATTATTATTATTTTCTTGTTAAATTTTGTTCTGTCGTTATGTGCTAAGATGTCTCATAATATAATAATATATTTCTTGCATTACAGAAACCAATAGTAAGACGTTCTTCAATTATTTTTACAGCTTGTGTGCGAAATGCTTACGGTCATAAATGTTTCGGATGAAGATTTTTAGACATTCAGATTAATTTATAAAATTCCGAGAAATGTGAAAAAAAAACAAAAATGAAACCAACATTTTATTTGTAATGCAATGTATGTGTTACATTCAAACTTAATGACGCACCAAGTACTATAGCGTTTTTATGTGTTTGTTTTGTTTTGTTTTTTGTTTAAAATGGAGGTGCACTAGATCTGGGAAACTTACGTAGTGGATACATCATGGTTGAAATTCTTGAGAAGAAAAACATCAATTGCCAATATCGACTCTAAAAGTAGCAAGTTCTTATTGTAATTTGAGTTTAATTTGTGAATTTTTATTAAATAAATGATGTACTTATATTATTTTACAGAAATGTTTTATATTTTCATGGTATACTTTGTGTTAAGAAAGCGATAATTTGTCGAAAATTGTCAGACTTCCGAAGTCAGTTTGATTTAGTTTACACCGGAAGTGCATTTACCATATGATTCGACCTATGGAATGAGCGAGCAATATGTTAGATGAGTTTTTTAATGCTTCTTTCACAGAACTTTGTCTCAATTAATGCTAAATAGAATGGAATACCAGAGGTTTTCGAATTAAATGATCAATCTGTGTTACGTATACTTTTTTGTCTGAATAGTACAGGATTATTTTTTCATTCTTTTGAATTAAGGAGAGGGTTGACGTGTATTTTTAAAAAGATAATCATCTTTTTATTACCATTTGATATTTATTTTTTAATATCTGTTGAGTTAAGATATTACTTACAGCGTTGTTACTTTGTTAATTCTGATTTTCACTACTGCGAGTGCTGTATGATTTTTCATGTTTGCTATAAGCATAACAATGTTCTGAAGTAATTTCAGTCTTTTTCTATTTACTTTTAACTTTTGAAGACCTAAAATTAAATTCACATTCACCAATGTCTTACATTGCAATAAATTTGCTAATTTGGCGTAATTTTGAATTTTCTACATATAACTTTTTTAATTACAAACAATGTGATGAGACAATGTGAATATTTCAAGTCATTCAGAATATAAGGAAATTAATATACTGTTACTCTACTAAATAATTTTCAGTGTCGAACTGTAAATATTTGTCATTTGTTGAAAGCTGAATCGATCACGAACCACGGTTATTGCTGTATTAATCATTTTTGATTTCCACAGCACAGAAGTATACAAACATAGAGAATAATACAATCATTACACCATTATGAGAGGGATGCAGTGCAAAACTAGACTAAGACCTATTTTTGCTATATTTTAAGCTATCCAGCTGAAGAATGGTTCAGATACAGTTAAAATAAAAAAATACTGTAGTTGACAGCAACAAATAGATGCATTAACGAAATCATAAGTTATATTTTTCCATTCTCATAATGATTGCTTTTGCTCCGAAGCTTTTAGAAACTTTAGATATATCACTATAAGCGAATATAATTTTGTGCTAAAGCATAAATTTAACTACGACCCATTACAATAGAAAAAAATAATAATAAAAATAAAGAAGTACAATAACGAAATGAAAAATAAAAAAAATAGGAAAAATAAAATAAAAAGAACATTAGGAAAACAAGAAAAAAAAATTCACGCTAACATTGACGAAAAAAAAAAAATAGTAGATATGGGATTCGAAACCACAAACTACAGCATATGAGTCCGAAAACTTACCGAAAAGCTAATAACTGAAATGAAATAGTTGAATTTCTGACATTTAAGCTAATAGCGGAAATCCAATTAAAACAATGCCAAATATCTCGAACATGGGGAGTTGGCCCCTTAAAATACCCCATTCCAACAGTGTTTATGCCTTTGAACACGATGGCAAATATATATATATATATATATAATATTTTATCCTATTATATATATTATATCTTGGAATGTATCTTATATTTATATATTATATTTATATGTTTCTTCGAATCACTGACTGTCAGATACTGGGCGAATCCAGCAGATGAAGAGTAGGAACTCCGAAACAGCTGTTCTGGATTCCCGGTATCAAAATACCAAAAAAATGATCAGTGATTCCTTTTTCATTAATCATCTGCGAGTATGCTTTTTATTTTATTGTAATACAAAAATATGTAACTATAACTTTCTACATAGAAAAGCAAGCCACTACAGGCCCTTGGGATCGTGGGAAGTAAGGTTCCCATGTTTCCAATTAACGGTACTAACTCGATACCTCTCCGCCCTTACCCCCCCAAGTGGATAGTGGACTAGGACCATTTTAGAGGGTAATTCATTGTGGAAAAAACAACCTGACTTTTCGCCGGGTGAACCCGGCTCCATTAGGCGACAGTCAAGCGCCTTACCACGTGGCTACCAGGCCTACAAAGTTCTATTGGGTTGGCCAAAAAGTAAAAATAAAAGACACATTTTTCATTGTCACCAATAATTTTATTGAACAACGTCTTGAACGTTTGTTCCACTACCTTCTGCCATCTTTCAGGCAACTTCATAATTCCATCTTCATACAACTTTTTTATCTTTTGCTCTTGTTGAGCAAAAAAAGGTTACAGTCTTCCAGGGAATTGGATTTTTTTCATTAAGAGAAAATTTTTTCATTTGAAAATGAAATGATTTTTTTCATTTTGTTACGACCGAAATAAATGGAAATCCGAAGGTACAATGTCTAGTGAATTCGGTGGATGAATCAGAACTTCCCAGCCAAGTGTAACAATTGTTGCCTGGTCGTCAAAGGAAAATAGGATCTTGCGTAATTATTTTCTTCAACATTAAACAGGCGACACAAAATTCTCCAATTTTGATCAGTTTTTGTTTTAAATGCATGCTAATATGATAGCTGTCAAAATAAAATCTAACAAAATGGTGTTGATGTTAAAGACACCTAAGTGCTACTGGCGCCAATATACATAAAAAAACTTAACGAACTTTTTGGTCAACCCTAAACTTCTCAGTATTAGTACCCTGTCAAATGTACATCCGTGTGCTCCTTCATGATGCAAGTGTAGAAGTAGTCTCAATCTCTTCGTTTGACCTTGAAGAAACATAATTTCGATAGTGGCACTTTTGAAAATGGTGCGTTTGAATTCTGCGGCCAAAAAACAAAATGGCCGCCATCGCAAACACGTTTTCCTATTTATATCAGTAACCGTTGGGATTACGAATAAAAGTTTGAAACACAAAATGTAGCTACACAGATTCTGCACAGAAAAGGTTATTACAACTTTTTAAGTAGGATCAACCGTTTTCTCATAAAAAGTACTTTTATATTTTTCAAAACTAAAAATGAATACGTTGCAGTATGAGGGTGTTGCAAGCGCATATTTACATGCTTGACATTATTTACATGGCCACTGGATAATTCTAATAATAATTAATACATTAAACACTAATAAATTAAAAAAAATCTCCTTTCCCTTATGTTGTGACGTAGGAAATTGAAAGATAAAAAGTTCCACTATAGTTTTAACCTTTCATGAAAATACTGTGGAAGAAATACAATGTTTACAGATTTATATAGACAGAGTGGAGACAATAATACTTGTCACTCCTATAATTACATTTTTAATGATAATCATCGTCACTTTGAATGCAAATCTCACTTAGACCTAAATCTTCATCATCGTCTAGTTTGCACTCTCCCATATTGTCACAACGGTCGGGATTA
The DNA here is from genome assembly GCA_023159025.1 of Thereuonema tuberculata. Lineage (NCBI taxonomy): Eukaryota > Metazoa > Arthropoda > Chilopoda > Scutigeromorpha > Scutigeridae > Thereuonema > Thereuonema tuberculata. The sequence goes on along the minus strand of JAFIDM010105337.1, from coordinate 12,703 downwards.
CCTTCGCACTTGCACATATCAGTACACCGGAGTCCATTTAACTGACATGTACATGGAGGAGAGCAACGCCGTTTGGAGTATGAGCAGCGACAAAGTTCCAAGACAAGCTCTGGTGCACAAGGGTTGATACAAGCAACAGGCTCGTATGCACTCCCTACTTTGTTCCATCCAAAATCTGAGGGTGGTTGGTTATTGGGATGCTGAATTAGGTCCTGATTCCACTTAAAACACTGAAGGTGAGCTCTTAGCAATGCCGGATCCAGTGCAGATCTTGTTGGAGGAAGGTTCTCATCTTGACATTGTTTCTGTATAAACAACAACCATCGCACAGCTCCTATGTCGGTCAGTGTTTTGCGGATATAAAGCTGACAAATGAACGCTTCCAAGTTAGTCTTGACATCCTCAGTGAGTGACAGTGTAGTCCCCAATTTCGCCAAAGCTTCCAGCAGCGTATCACTTGCGGAATTAAAAGCTTTCCACCACTTTATTTTACCTTTGCCAGCAAATGATCCTGTTACATCAGCTCCTGAAAGTGCATGTAATCCAGGGAGTGCAGGGGCTTTCAGAGGTCCAAGTGCTCTGTAAATTGAACCTAGCTGAAAGAAACCTTTTCATGCCATGACCAAGGAAAAATGCAAAATCGAATGTTGAGGATAACGCCGTAGTGCTAAGTTCAGGACATCAGTATCGGGGGAGAACACATGAGTAGTTTTAATTCCTTTCTGTGCTAAATAAGCTGCATGTAATATGATCTTTGTGTCGGCCTCCTCCTGCATACTTGCAAGACTGGATATATCATCGCCATGTGATGAAGCTGCTTTGTCCCTCCAACTGCCCATGGTGGAGAATGTGTAGTAGGCCTCTTGTTCGTAGTCAGTATGTAGTTTCTTAAAGAAACAGACAGCATCAGCTAGTTCGGCCTCACGAATAATGTTTAGGTGGTTAATTTGAGTGATTGAAACCACAGGAAGGGTACAGCAGGTTTTCCAGTTGGGTGGGTTTGTACATGTTATTATTGTTGGGAGAGCACTGTCAAATGAGTTTACTCGACACTCATTTGGTGAAGCTAATGAAAGTGGTACAAATGTATGAGAATCTTTCATAACCTCATACACAGTTATGTCAGTTCCATGAAATGTTCTCCTACCATCTGCAGTGTCTTCAGAAAAGTCCAGGTTGTCCGCTGCACAATGTATAAATCTATTGGTACAATGTCTGGTGGCATGTAAACTCCATCACTGTCACGAATTCTTTTCAAAACACTTGCTGCAGTTTGTGTTTCCAACTTTAGAATATGACTATAATCAATGCTACATCCAATACTATGCACAAGGTTCACTAGGAACTGACTGTGGGTTGACCCATGAATTGTCAGACCGATAGCTGTTTGAAGTGGTAAGTTTCTTGTATGATAAAACTAAGTAGACTGCTTGTTTTCAACTTGCCTGCGAGAGAGACAATTTGCCATCATAATTTGTGACATGTGACAAGCTCGCCTTTCAACTTCATCATGTTTTTCCTTTTTCCCTGCTGAAATGCCCTACTTTCCCTTAATGCACCACTTAAAAAAAACAATTAATTTCAATTGGAATAATAGCACTGAGATCTTCTGGAACAGAGCCATCAAAATTCCACAGCTTTGATTTCAATACAAGATTTCTGATTATGTTTGCAGCCTGAAACAAAACGTTAAGTTCTGTCATTTTTTGGTCACCATAACTTTTAGCCTCTGCTAACAATTCTTCTCTGGTACACTTCATGGAAACTGGTTTGTTACACTGTCGGGGGCGAGAAAATTCAATTTCTTTGTCCGATAGCTCCGTCTCAATAAATACCTTTAACTGCCTATGTGACATGTACGATTCCTGTACATTATTGGAAGCACAAATAGTCTTATATGTTTCTTCAAGAACATCCATTGCAAAAATTTGACCTTCTGACAGTTTTTCTTCCAGAATATTGATGAATTCGACTGCTGACGCCATTGATGAAATACTCCTGTGCTCGTGCGGATGATTTTCATCATATCTCTGATTGTCTGATCGAAGAACATTTGTGACATATTTTGTCCAACATTTTTGATGGTACATTACATCAATTGCATGGGCATCATTCCTATTTATTGCTTCTTTTAACCTTACTCTAAGTTTATTATCATTTGTAAGTTCAATGGATTTACGTAAGTTTTGGCCAGCTTTGTCGGTTGAAACTCTCCTTAGGTTTTCTTATCTGTCCGCTGCCTGATCACAAAAAAAGCACTTGTCCTTTTCGTAAGCAACGGTTTGTGACCTAGTATACCTAGTAGCATTCGAGGAAAGTACATGTGTTTGAGTAGGCTGAATGCACTCGGTGGATGCCTCTTGGTCTGTAGACGTTGCCTTCAAACACTCGTACTTGTTTTGAAGCCTATCAATTATTTTTTTTGTGGGTAACATTTTTGTAACAAGATCGATGCCACTTCAAATTGTTTTGTTTCAATGCCTCTACGCTAAAATCACTTCCGAACTTCTTCAATATGTTTTCATTATTCTCTTCGCCATATTAGGCTCGTTTTTTTTAGACACACAACAATTTTCTCATAAGCGTCATTTGAAGGTTATGAAACCCAATTCTCTGACGATTGAGCACTACAGATGAAACAGCAGACTTATTGTCTGCCTTTCTTTTATTTGTCAAATGAGCATTAAATACAGGAAACAAAAAAAAAATAATTTCAAACAAAGAAATATAATAATAGCTCAATATAATACCGTGAAAATTTTTTATAAATTAATAACAGGTCATAAAAATAATGTCAAGCATGCAAATATGCGCTTGCAAAACCCTCATACTGCGACATATCCATTTTTAAAATTATTCATCATGTGTATTTCCGTATAATAGTAAAAATAGACCGTATATACAAAAGGAATCCAACAAAAAATGCTTAAAAATAACATGTTTCGGGATAATCTCCCATCATCAGATTACAATATAAAAATAAAATATGGTATTAAATGAGATGAAATGTTGTCATTATTAGTTATAATTCCTATATTGCTGTTATTGTTGTAATCGATTGGTTTGTTAAAGTTGTATCGTTAGCATTGCTAAACTTATTACTTTGAAAACTTTTTATGTTCTTATGCTGTTTAAAATTTTACTCGGGACGTGTAGGTTCCGATTTTGTATTATTTTTATATTGTAATCTTATAATGGGAGATTATCCCGAAACATGTTATTTTTAAGCTTTTTTTGTTGGATTCCTTTTGTGTATATGGTCTATTTGTACTATATTCATTTTTAGTTTTGAAAAATATAAAAGTACTTTTTATGAGAAAACGGTTGATCCTACATAAAACGTTGTAATAACCTTTTCTGTTCAGAATCTGTGTAGCTACATTTTTTGTTTCAAACTTTTTTTCGTAATACCAAGGGTACTGATATAAATAGGAAAACATGTTTGCGATGGCGGCCATTTTTTTTTTTTTTTTGCCCGCAGCATTCAAATGCACCATTTTCAAAAGTGCCACTATCGAAATTATGTTTCTCCAAGGTCAAACGAAGAGATTGAGACTACTTCCACTCTTGCATCATCAAGGAGCACACGGGAGCCTGTTTTTGTACATTTGACAGGCGACTATGTACTGCAAACAATATTCTAAAAAGATATTTTATAAAGTAATGATGATAAGTTAATCAATTATGAATTGTAATGATTGATATCAATACGTGATTCCAGTTTTTAAATTCAGATTTTAAATAGCTACGTAGCTTTTTTTTTCTTGTTAGTGTATTAACCAAAGTTGTTAATTCTTAATTATATTAATTAATTTGAATTCTGTTTAGAGTCAACTGTATGTATGTGTTCGTGTCGTCCTCCGTCCGCAATTAATAACTTTGGAACTTCTTTTTGGATCTCCGTGAAATTTGACATGCATATTTAATAACTAGTGGGTAATATAATTTTTAACTAAGAAAAAAGAAAAAGAAAATGAAAAACAGCACCTGAACAAAAGAGGAAATTGCCTTTCTGATTTAAGATTACGGGAATGAGTTGGGAACGGCCGTTTCGTCCTTCTACGGACTCATCAGCCCAACCCTCGCCTTCCCTTAACCGAATCAGAAAGGCAAGACCTTGTTAGACCTAGGGCTTGCCTTTCTGATTCGGTTAAGGGAAGGCGAGGGTTGGGCTGATGAGTCCGTAGAAGGACGAAACGGCCGTTCCCAACTCCTTCGCGTAATCTAAAATCAGAAAGGCAATTTTCTCTTTTGTTCAGGTGCTGTTTTTCATTTTTTTTTCTTTTTTCTTAGTTAACAATTCTCACAGCACGTTAAATTTTCTTTATTAATATAATTTTTATATTTAAACTTTTTTATAGTGTTGTGGTTCTTATAAAAAAATGCCTGAAGGTGATAAAAAAAATTCACATAGAAACAAAATAGCAATGAAATAGTGTTATGTAACCATGGGTTTTTAATTCTTTAAATGCTCCATTAATTTGTAGGCGTTTTCGTATGATTCAATTAATCAGATTGAAGCACTTTAAGTAAATAATACGAGGTTAGTAACTTTGTTTTTTTTTTTTTTCAGAAAATGAAAAAGGAAAATTGTCTTCTATATGTACCCGGAAGCAAATCTACATAAAATTCGGTCGTTTTTAAGACTAAAAAAAAGAAATATTAAAGCACAAAATTTTCAGAAAAGTGGGTTTGAAGTTCTTTCCGGAACTTGGTTGTTTAATACTGTATTCCGTTTATATAATGCCAGTAACAATTAACAATTCGTTTTAAAAAGTCCTAAAATAGCCAACACACTGAGTTTAAAATTAAGAAACTATTTACAATTAAAAAGTTCAAACTAGTTTCCTCCCATTAACGGTCGTCTTCAGTAAGTGAATCTTCCTAACAACCTCAGCCTCTTTTAAGGGAAAGTTGAGCAATGGGAAGCATGGTTCAAAGGAACCAATTGTCGACGTGATGCAAATTAAGAAATTTTAATAACCGGAGAACACTGCGATCCTGGCGGCGATCACAACACTTAACCAAAAGCACATGGCTTTGTTTACAAATGACGAACATCTAGAAGCTTTGTAAATATTAAGCGAAGTTTGTAAACATTGAAGGCGGTGAGAAGAAGCCTACTGTGCGGTTTTGAAAGGCAGAGCTATCACTGGCGGACGATTTTACTCCGCAGAGGGGTGATACGCTGAGATGGGTACTTTCCTAAGAAATTCTTTTGGACGTTTTCACTTTTAAGAAAAAAATAACGAGGAGCATTTTTGCAATAGTATTTATTCTTTCCATAATTCTTTCCCGAAAAGCGCAAATAGAACGCAGCTACTAGTAAACTAATACTATAAAAAGTAAAAATCCCATCTTTGTTTCTCCTCGCCCCTATTTTGAAGAAATCGAAGGAGACCGGACGCATGCGCAAAAGCATTGAAGGCTCTCGTAAACAAAACCGAACTTTACCTTGTTATGTGGATGTTGACAATTGAAAATCCCTAAACTTTTTTCTGAAACCGTATTGATAAATATTATTAACCGATACGCAGTCATTAATACATTGGTCTGATGATGCAATCAATATGAATTCCTTACATTTTCGCTTAAAGTGGGATTTTTCATGTGCGAAGATGACGGTTTGTATCCATTTAGATCCATTACGTATTGTTTGTTCTGGCTCAGCAATCAAACCTACATCGGACTACATTTTCCAAAAAATGAGCTCGAAAAAGATTTTGTAAAATATTTATAAAATGTACTTACTTTGTTTTAAAAATAACAGAGGGATAGGAATCTCAGCAACTAAATGATAAAGCTTGTTTTTCTTCTTTTGTTTATTTCCTGAGGGTTTTCGGTGACATCAAAGGCCATATTTTTCCCAAACATAGAAGATTTTTTATTTCAAATATTAATAAGCGCTAGAAAGATTTTAAAATAACTTTCAGGCAAGATTTAAAAAAATAATGATCAAAGCAGACGAAGTGAAAACTGTTGTTGAGGTAAAACCAATCTTTTCATAAACAAGTTATTTAGAAATATTATTTTAATGTTTATAGTTTAATTATACTTTAACATTCTATATACAGTAAAACCTCGATATAACGCTCCCGCTTACAGCGCTATCCCGATCTTTACGCTCCTTTTATATGGTCCCTGGAATTTTCTATATATCTCTGTATACCTTTACCCTTTTATAGCGCTTCAAATCCCGCTTGTAGCGCTTTTTTTATATCGGAAATTTTGTATCGAAAAGAAATGTAATACTGTAAAGATTTTTTTTTTTAATAATTTCTATTTACAGCGTAGTTCTTATTTAATGTTGCTATTAAATTCCTTTTGTACTTTGCGAGTAGCAGGCCAAGGAAGTATTGTATTTTCTCATTTTATTAATTTTTGTTTTGTATTTCTTTGGGGAGAGGTCCCGCTCTTGGGAGCAAGAGCCGGGATAGCTAAAGTTTCGCACCTTCTGAGCATGTTATCGGTGGAGTTTGGCTAGCTGATGAGCACTAATAAGTGCGAAACGGTCCGTCCCAGTCTCTTCACGATGACAGCTCGGGGTGCGAATCCTTGCGTAGATTTTGCGTGTCCATTGTGTTTCTAGATTCTACACTGTAAAGATTCTTTTTTTTTTCCCTGGTAGGAGAGAATCTTTGAACTCTGGACCATTCCATACCAAGTCATCCAGGGCTGACACCCACTTGCCACAGATTTCTTTGAAAATTTTGTATGTTCAATGTATACAGTAAGTTAAGAAAAAAGACAAAATTTTATCCAATTCTAACAATTAGTTTCAGAGTTATAGCCTTTTAAAGTTTTAGTTGATTTGAACTTCCGAGGACAATTTGGGCACCTAACAAGCTTGTATGTATTTGCGTTTTCCGGAATAAAATCAAAGTTTATAAAGCTAGAGGTTTGAAACTTCATTCATTTGATCTTAATTTCATACAGAATATGAAGACGCTATCAACATTGAAATTAAAACCTTTCATCAAAGTGAAAACATGTACTAAAAATAAAGAAGTATATTTTTCGAAACTGTAACTTGCATAAAGAAAAGAATTTAAAGCTAAAATCTATCTCCAGATACCCTAACACAACCATATATCACTGGAAAGAGTATAAAATTATCTTTCAAATGGTGAACTAAGATTTTTGGGGTTTTGAGTTTTAAGGGTTTTATAGCAATGTAAAGTAACAAATAATATTTACGCTATTACACCCACCAATGTTGGGATTAAAATATGGTTTTATGGCCTTAAAGTAAAAAGTACAAGATTCTAAAAAGTCTACTTAATCTATAGATGGAACAATATAGGGGTAAAAGTGAACATAAATAAGCCTATGATCATGCCAGTCTATGGTTAGTAAGACTAGATTTTTCCTAGTCACCGAAAGTCTGTATTAAACAAAATCTGCTGTAAAAACAAGTTTGAGAATGTTGAAATTTAAATTTTTACTTTTGAAAAGAAAAATTCAATGTGAAGCATAGTTTCAATAAAGAGTTTTACAAAATTAAGAATTTATAAAAATTTTTAACAATTTTTTTTGAAAGTCTGTCTGCAGTTGAGTTTAGATTAGCGAGTACATATTGTTACGTATAAGGTAACCATAGGACTTAACCTGCAGGGTAAGAAACAAATAAATTAACAAAGTTTCCGTTTTTTAACCTGCAAATTTGTCTCTTAGTAATGAAAGTTATTGAAAGTCTTTCTCAATTGAAGTTTTGAAGTTGTTCCGATTCTTGATTATTTCCTTCCTCGAGTTGGAATCAATCGTATATAATTTGCCCAATTGTGAGGCTATTTCTGGAGGGTTTATGATGCACAGTAGATGAAGTGGTGGAATAGGACACTGGTCTTCGTTTTGAGGCCAGAAGAAATTTTGAGCTGAGCTCGGATACGTAAATAATACATTATAGTTACCATATTCCTCATTAAAATGTTGAACCATTCCAATCCACCAGTGGCTCACACTGGCCACAAAAGAGTGGAGATTTGGTTCTACAGTTGGTCGTATATTTTTAAAAATGTTTTGCCCCAAACAAATATCAATGTCTGAACTAACACTTTTTGCTGTGATTTCTTCTGTGTAGCAGGTATAAACAAGTGAAAGCTTCTTGTTCCTGTAATGGAATTCATAGCGAGCCAGATTCATAGCGAGCTTCATTCACGATCTTTCCTATTGATCTCAATATCTTGTTCACTTAAAAAGAAGAAACTTATTTTTGAAAACAGGTTTTTACAAAAATTGTACATATGTTCTACATTTACTATCTGATCACTTTCTTTAGTGCTTTGAATATTTTTCTTCGTTACGATCCTTTTAACTGTGCCCCCCATTGCCGTCACAGTTTTGCAATGACTAGTTGCGTGAAATGACCAACTGCTTTTTAGTTGAAAGTCTGTTTCATGGTAACACAAGTTCATCACAGTTTTAAAATTTTTATACTGCACACTGCAGCCATCAGTAAAGTATTCAACCTTTTCTACTTGTGGAAAGTTCAACTTAACAAACTCCATAGCTTTTTCTTGTACTGAATAAACAAATGCTACATCATGTTTTAAATCATTTCAAATGAAACACAGTGATGTTTCTTTTGCTGTTTTATCTTCATTTTTTGAATAAATCACTACTGGATGTACTGAACAGCTTAAGTGGCTCCAGTGATAAGACTGCACTTCGTTTTGCAGAACAAAGTTGTACTTCTTTAGACGCTAAATTATCCTCCCTGTGTTTCATGTAAGAGTTTCATGAGCTTTTGTTATAAAAGAATGAGGGATAAGAGATTCAATTTTCCGAATAGTATATTCAATGAATTCTTGACGAGGAAGTAGCATTGTCTGTAGCTTCATTCGGCCATCACTTATCCACTGTGAAAATTTAATTTCGTCTTCATCATCAAAATACCTATATTGAACATGTTTACTAGACCTATTTTGTTTCAACCTTTGAGCTCTAACTCCGTTTTAAATAAACTTTCTGGAGCATAAAATTTTGTAGCGTTAAAAATAATTTATTAATTTTATATTGTAATAAAACGCTTATAACTCAAAACCCCACCAATTTTGTTTCACCTTTTGAAAGACAATTTTATCCTCTTTTCAGTGATATATGGTTGTGTAGGGATATCTGGAGAGAGATTTTTGCTACATGGTTTTTTTTCTAAATGAGGTACGCAATTCCATAAAATACTTTTTTCTTATATTTCAGAATTTTTTTAACTGTGATGGAAAGTTAAAGTTTTAATGTTTATAGTGTCATCTGATTCTGTATACAATCTATAACGAATGAGTAAAGTTTGAAACCTCTATCTTTATAAATATAAATTTGGTAACAAAAAACGTAAATACATACAAGCTTGTTTCTGACCCGAACTGCCTTCGGAAATTAAAACTATCTAAAACTTCAAACGGTTATAATGCAGAAACTACTTGTAATAATTGAGTGAAACTTTGCATTTTTTCTTATTTTTGTAGTCACATAATGTAAACAAATTTTCATTACAATCTGAGTACCTTGGGTTTAAAATCAAGTTTTGGCTGTATGATTTGGCATGGAATGGCCCCTCTGTGAAGTTGTGGGTCTGTGATACAGATGTGCAAAATGTCGAAGCGGAAATCCCTTTCTATAATTGAAAAATTGCAAATTCTCCGTAAGTACGACGAGAATTCTATGGAAGTCAGAAGGATTTCGCAGAATCTCTAGGAATTCCCTCGTCCAGTCTGCGAACAATAATGAAAAACAGGGATGCAATTACCGATGCAGCGAAGGGTGGTTGCAAACGTAAAAAAGTAAAGTGTGCACCGGAGAAAATATATTAGTATTCCTCCTAGTGGTGTATCAATTTACGTTAATAGTTACCTGAACCGCATTGAAAATGTCATAATTCAAAACAGTAGCACACACACACACGGCAAACCACAATCAAAGATCTTTTTAATAGGAAATAAGCTCACATTTGCAGTATATCTATTGCAGAATCATGTATGTTTCCTGTAAAATGGTGTCCAAATCTTTTCCCATCTCATAAATCATTTCCCGTTTATAGCGCTAGCCCGCTTATTACGCTTGTAGGTCATGGTCCCTTGACGAGCGTAATAACGGGGTTTTACTGTATTTAAAAACAATAAGCAAAAAAGAAACCTTAGTTATTTATTAGTTCCACTGCTAAAAATTTTCATGGCCCTCATCTCATGATTTTAACAGACCTAAATTTGTGTTTGTGTGTACATGTATTCCTCTCCCTCTAACAATTTTTTTAGTCGCTGGATTGATCTTCTTAAAACTTGATAGGCATATTTAAGTAATATGGTAGCTTAAGTGCAAAATAGGGTGTAGACTTACTAAATGAACTTAATGCTGTCAATCCACTGAAATATTTCTTGACCCTTGAATTCAAACAGATTTATGATTGAATAAATGAGTTTTGCGCGCCAATCAATACTAGTGTCACTATCAACAACGCAGGCGTTTGATAGATTGCAAATTGTAGGAGGTCTCCATGTTTTGAGTTTGCCAGGAGGTCATGAAAACACAATTTCCGCACGTTTTACTTGAGTAATGGATTAATTTTAATCCTCACCCAATTTAATAGATTAAAGATTAACTCATTGTTTTAAGAAAATGAAAGATTAATAGAAATATGGAGGAAGTAAAGTGTTTAGGGTCCTTTTTTTATGAAATGTTTTGTCGTTTTCTCCTGCTACTTTCTCCAAAAGGACTCATTTGGAAAAGATTTCAAATATAACAGTTAGAACGTCTATGTAGTCCTTGAATTTTGTTTCACATTGTGCAGGAACCGTAGTTGTTCATTTTTGACCACTTACTGTAAGAGAGTAAGTCACCTCAGACCGGAACCCTGTATTTTTCCTCACTTTACAAGTTATAAGATTCCAAGAAAGTATCTCATATCCCAGTTGGCTGTAGAGGTGGTGATAACGAACGTACAGATGGACAGAACATTCCTAAGAGCTGCCCCTTCCCGTTACACTTTGGTACAGGACAGTGCATAAAATAACATGTTAACTGGGCAACGCCCAGTGCCGAGATTTTATCGCCCAGTGACTGTGGGGTAGTGCCGGCGGAGTTTTTTTTTATGGCAAAAATAAAAAAAATTTGGGCGTTTTTTTTTTTTGTTGTTGATGGTTTTTGGGGGGGGGGGGGGGGGGGGAGCGCAAATATCAAGTGTTTGAATCCTTACAGATAGGTGTAATGTCGGGTGGGTGCACGTGGGATTGAGTTTGTGTCGGTCCTGTTCCCCAATAATACTAAAATAAGGCTTAAAAACCACGTTTTTGGGCTTCTTCAAATTTTCAAAAAATTTCCGGGAAGTACGAACCCCCGTATGTCGCCCAGTGGAACTCCCTTAAAATATGCTCTGGTACAGGATCATTAAAATCGGAGATAAATACGTAAACACCAGAGCATTCTTGTCAAATAACAATGGCTTAAAAGAAAGAAATAAAAAAAAAACCTGCATTCGCGACTTATTCTAATGAATAAGTAAAGCAAAGTATACTTGCTTGAGGCTTCGCAAACGCTAGTGACGGCCCTGAAGGTGGTCTTCTAAGCTTACTTTAAGCTATTCTTCGAAAACAGATTAACAACTAAAGGGCCCCAAGGACAAAGATGTCAAGTAACATCTTGGCAGTTTCAAGATATTTAAAGTTAAAATTAAATGTTGGCTGCTCGCTGGTGACAATAATTTATTGTGAGCAGCTTGATAATCATAAATTTTTGAAAATTATCCTGAGAAAACATATTTTTGTTGAAACCACATTTAGTGGTCGAAACTCAGTGTTAAATGTACTTAACACCTTGTCGTTGACGCAACACGCTCTTAAAAGGAAATAAAACATCACAAAGATGTTAAGCATAAACAAGTTTTAATAAATATGCTAGATATTACAAATTCCTTTCCCCGCCTTTAAGATTACAAATAACACTTTAATAATAAGCTCCTTACATTCCAGGCGATATTTCGTGATGCTAAACGGAACTCACTTCTTCATGCCTAATCTCCATAGGGAAAGGGAAACACTTCCCTATATATTAGGCATATTCTTTGTTTGTTAGCACGTATTTGCTGTTAATTGTTAATGCTGTAAGCAGTTTTGGAATTCTTATTTGTTGTTCTTATTTTATTTTGTAATTTTTGTGGGAAGAGGGAGGTGGTTCCCTTTCCCTATGGAGATTAGGCATGAAAAAGGGCATGTTTTGGTTACTTCACAAATATTTTTTCATTCTTTCAAAAGTTTACAGTCAAACTTTAGCAAGTTTAGAGAATTTTAACTATTTTTAAAAAATTCGTGAAATTTCAAGTGATATTTCAAACATTTATTCTTTACATTCGTGAGATTTTAAACATTCCTTCTTTCCATTCGTGAAATTTTAAACATTCCTTCTGTATATTTGTGAAATTTTAAACATTCCTTCTTTATATTCATTATATTTCAAAATTCCTTCTTTACATTCATGATATTTGAAAATTCCTTCTTTCCATTCCTGAAATTTTAAACATTCCTTCTGTATATTTGTGAAATTTTAAACATTCCTTCTTTACATTCATGATATTTCAAAATTCCTTCTTTCCATTCGTGAAATTTTAAACATTCCTTCTGTATATTTGTGAAATTTTAAACATTCCTTCTTTACATTCACTATATTTGAAAATTCCTTCTTTACATTCATGATATTTCAAAATTCCTTCTTTACA